>JAZHYW010003353.1:0-77706 GCA_037355805.1 Ixodes ricinus
GGAGAAAACGGAACGAGAGCTTCATGTAGCCAGTGTCGGAGTCATATATCTTTTTGTGCTATACACAGCTTGTAAGGAACGTACAGCATGCCTGGCCCATAGGCCCGTCTCCATTACGCCCCTGGTAGCACCCGGCGCAGACTTGTACACGTTACTGAAAAATAGTAAGGAATTACATTTACAATTACTCAAGGCTAAATTGTAATTTATTACAATTACAATTACCCTCCCATAAAAGTAAGTGACCGTTACCCCCAAAAGTAATCCGTTACTTTCGTGGCGTTACTTTCAACATTATTTTCCTCAATTAAGAAACAAAGGGAAGAAGGTTGTTCAAGTTCCTATTGTTGCCGCCTGTTCCATTTATTGACCTTGAGTATTTTGAGCAACAGCTGACTCGAAAGTCTCGTCAGACATTTTGCGTTATTTCTTACTCAATATGTCGACTTCTACGCTGAACACACTCTGAACTGAGGCACGGGATGGGAGTGCCATATTGTGCCTCACGAATGTTTTATGCTCTGCATTGAGCTTTTTTAGCGAAGCAATGGAAGTACTATTTACCTCGAAGATAGAGCAAAGCTTCGTCCTTGCAGCCGTTGCCTGATATTCGAGAGTTTTAGTAGAGTTGGTAACAGTAAGGTGATAATTAAATAATAAATAAGGTTTGGCTCGATATTCTTCTTCCTTTGGTTCTGAACAGGTCGAGCCTTGGTTGAGACGTTAGTGGATAAGAAAAAGTTTCCAATAATTAAATATAAATAATCGATAAAAGAACAACAACAGGACACTCATAACAACAATTAATTAGAACGTCGGTTAAAACAAGGGAATGTAAACTCACGTTTGCCATGTGTACCTTTCTTGGTGCCGTTCAAAAACGCACGGAGCACGGACCGACTGCAGTTTACTCCGGTGTTCTCCAGATAGACGTCCGCTGATGCCACGGGCAGCGAAGGGCAGAGAACTAAGTACGCCGCGCTATGGCCCCACTCCCGAGTTTCACTCTCTCCTCAAGCACAGAATATCAAGTCTACGTCAGCCACCATTATGTTTTATTTGTAAGATATATCTCCTTGTCATAAGATGCGTCCTGCTGGGGTAAAAACAGGAAGAAGAAAAAAGGAAGACTATTACCATTTTCGAAGTGCTCGCAAAAAGCTGACTCACAAAAAGGGTAACTGAGATGCAGGTAACGGGCCAACCCTGAAAGTTGGACTACAAAAAACAAAAAGAAAAAAACTAAATAGCTTTTAAAACAGGGTCAAATAAGGTGAAAGAAGCAGAAAAAAATACAATCCTGTTTTCAAAGAGAAGTTGATAAGTGTGCATGGACGAACGAGGATGCTTGTGGCAATAACACCTTCACATATTATCACATCTCTTTTAGTGGATTTTAGGGAAGACGGAGCGTTGTCTTGTGTTGTGGCATTATGAAAATGGTCCTAGTCACTATAACCGAGAAGGACATTGTTAATTCTTGTCTGTGCACTTACCGCCTCGAGCTTCTCGAAGAGGCATACAATCACTTGGTGTCTTCCTCTCCCCGCCTTCGATCGCAAAGAAAAAACAAAGACACTAAAAAAGCGGATATAACTTGCCCCCCCCCCCCTCCTTTTTTTTTTTTTCAGAAATGTTTATTTGGATTTTTTGACATTGTTGTTAGAATCTAAAAAAAAAAAAAAGATTCCGTGTCTTGGTGTTGCAAAAAAAGGCTTTGCGGAACTGAGGAGTGCCAAGCCTCTGCGCTCAACTTTACCAAAATGAAAACGACCTTTTCTTTAGAAGGGGGGGGGGGTCCTGAAAGAAATGTAACGGATTACAAGGAATCCGTTACGTAAAAAATGTAAGGGAATTACTTTAAAATTACTCTAGAAAATATGTAATTATTCCGTTACTAAATTACCGATAAATGTAACGGATTACAAGTAATTTCGTTACTTGTAACGGATTACGTACAAGTCTGACCCGGCGCGGGCTGCCAATCCATGAAGTGTCTTGTCGGGTGCGATCAAATAACTATGTGATTGACTGTTCTATATTGGCAGTGTGTATATAAAAAATATGTAATATCAAATGCCCCTCTTTAAAAAGGAAAAGCAATTTGCAGAAAAAAAAGCGGCGAAAACAGACTGAGTTTACATGAAGCGAAGACAATTTTTACCGAGCACAAACACCAATGGGCGATAAATAGTCACTTTTATTAATTAAAGCTAATATATTATATTTAAGATGCACTTGTAAAACAATATGTTGCTGTGCTTTAAATAGTCCAGTTCACGAGCAACGCAAAATGCACTGCTGGAAGGTTTTGACAAGGACATCGGCTTGCCTCTGCGGAGACGATCGATCGCAGGAGCGAGCTGAAGTTTGTACCGCAGCGGTCGGATGCAGCCGACAAGTTCAACAGCCTGGAAAGTCCAGACGGACAGAACGAAAACTGGAGCCAAAGCGAGCGAGCGGTGAACCCGAGACGGTGGCCCTTCTGTTTGAACGAGTGTGTGCAGGTAAAAATAAAAGTGTTGGGTTTTGTTCACGACTGATCGACATCTCTGAACGCCAAGAAGAAACGATTCCCACATGCATAGAAGGCAGCGGAAGCATGCAGTCACTTAATGTCCCTGTAGACTGGTAGTTCCTCCACTTTGTCGCACCAAGCTCAATGCAAAGATTGTACAGCCTTCGGGAATATGGAAAAGCGATAGGACGATTTCATTTCAGGTAGCTACGGTAGATTCGCTTTGGCTTAGCACACATTGCTTGGGTTTAGGAATAAATAAATGTTTGTTCTATTTTCTCCTTCAAAATAAAGCGCGTTCGACCAAGCTGGACTTGGCAACGCTGCATAACCAGCATCGGCGAATGTGTTTTTCATATTGCGGGAGACTGTACATCTGTCACCTTAGGTTCCTGGCCTGGCTCCCGAACTGTACACCACATATGTGAGGAGCGTGTCTCTTTGCGAGCACCTACCTACGGAGGCCCATTCTTCTTTTTAGTGCTTCTTGGATGTATCGATTTCTTTCTCCGGTAAGTCGAAAAGCACAACGCTTCTTGTCATTGTTTTAATTTTTTCAACAAAGTCCTCTGACGTCAGTATCAAGGAGCCGTCCTGCGAACCAAAATTGTGTACTGTGGAAAGGTGCTTCTAAGCCTTACAAGCTGTGTATAGCACAAACAGATATATGACCCGTGTCCGGCTACATGCAGAGCTCGTCTTGTTTTCTCCACCCTTTGTGCCCTGGCTTTACACACCGGATAATGGAACATCAGTTGCACCACTAATGATTGGACTAAGGAATGTCAGTTTTCATCATTACAAAATTAAGAAAATACAATATGTAGCCAAGCACGAGTGTTCTCAACCAAATAAATTTACCCGCTGCGCTTTAACAGAAAAATAAGCAGTATAATCCTTGCAGCGAAGCCGACCTGCGGAAACTCCGTTTGGCCGTTCCGAGAACGTGGGTGCGATTTCAATCACGTATGGACATTTCATTGAGCGTGTTACCTACCCATCTCACCCGTTCACGCCGCTTTGCGGCGACAGTCTGCAGTGGCTCATTACCAGAAAAGTGGTCCCACATCCTTTTCAGTTCAGTTCGTCCACGGCAGTCGCCAAACCCCGAAGGAGAGGATTTATTCGTTCAGAATGCCACTAAAGCAATGCAGCTTCTTTAGTGGTCAGGATAGACTCTCTTCTGTCAGTTTTGTTATATTGTCACGGATGCTTGTTCCAGTCCTATCTTCTATCAATATTTACTATTCTGGAAAGTTCCAGGCCATGCTGGGCTGTCATCATATGTTCTGGTGGAGGTGCCGGGTACTTTACCCATAGACCTTCACTCTGTGTGCACCCTGGCGGCTCCTCAGCTGGGTTGCCCGATAACGGGACACGGGTGGTGGACTATCCCGCGTCTTAAACCCCGCCGAGCCGTAAACCAAGTCCTACCCCGAGCCCGACAGAAAAACCGCAAGACGAGCGATTACCACAAGAACGAACCTCGCAAATACACCACGAAGAACCTGAAATCCGAGCCAGTCGCTGCTACCAGGAAGAACCACCGGAATTCGGTCTCCTGCCAGAAAAACCGAAGCTGACTAAACCAACAATGACAAACCTGTAGCAGCAAGCCGCGTCCGCTCCCACCATTGTTTGCATGCCCGTCGCACCTCACCCTCCGACGCCCATTCACGCAAGGTGTATGCAGACGTCGAGGACTGGATTGAACAATATGACCGTGTCGCCTGCCACAATGGGTGGACAGACAACCATCTCCTGCAGAACCTATACGTCTCGTGGAAGAAACTGCCAGGTACTGGTTTGAGAACCACGAATCCTCGTGGTTCTCAAACCGTCGGTGGGAAGTTGGGGGTGTCTCGTTCAATTGAAACGTCATGGGAAGTTTGCAAGATCGAGCTGAAGTTCTCGTTCGTCAGCCAACATCGACGAGAAGAGAGCCGAATTCCTGATTCTGTCCAGGACACGGCCCCAACGAGAGCGTCACCGCTTTTGTGGAGGAGGTTTTGCGCCTGATCGAGCGCCCATGCCGACCCTGATGCTACAGAAGACAAGAAGCTAAGAATCCCATGTCCCTCATGTGAGGGACAACACCTTCGGTAGCCTTGTCCGCAACCCCCCAACAACAGTCGAAGGGTTCATATCACCGAGGCTTCTAACATTGAACGTGCGCTGCATGCCCGAGCCTGTCACCATCAGCGACTTCCCGGCGCCTCGACACTTGAGTTGTCCAGCTACAACTTTGACGCCAGCCTCCCAGGCATCTGCGACGTCATCCACAACGTTGTCCGAGAGGAGATCAGGAAGCTACTTCTCTGCCATCAGTTGCCCGGCTTCTATTTTGATTCGCCGAGATTGAGCTTGTCAGAAACAAGTTCGAACAGGCATTTCAACCGGAGACTTCTGCGAGCGAAGCGGCATCTGACGAACCGAGGGCGACTTACGCCACAATGGCATGACGACCGCCACCGGCTGCCCGTTATTATTCATTGCCAATTCAACGAGACACCCCAACGCCGAAGCATTCCCGACATCGGGTGTAGGTCTGCGCTGAACAAAGTACACCGAGGAAAACGGAGGTGTTGCGAATGGCCGACCGAAAACCACTCTGCTACCACTGCATGAGGCCGACCATGTCTACCGGAGCTGCCCGTACCAATGAATAGGCCTGCGAGGGTTCGTGCCGAACGACCCTCGACCACATCTCGAGGAGCGACTGCGGGACATGGAGGATTATCTTCGACGGGCTTTGTCCCTGGTGCCGTGGTTACCCCGAAGCTCCTGATCCCCATCACCTCGACGGGAGGTAAGCACGACAAAGCAGGTGAGCGGCAATGCAACGACAGTTGATTTGGTGTCGGTTGTCGTCCAAGGACAATACCTAGTAATTTGCCGACACCAATTATCTGTGTCCACTCCACGAAGCACACAATTTCCAACTTTGAGAGAGAATGCCGCTAAGTGACTTGAAGAAATAGAATGGTTGGTTGTTCTCAAAAGTGGACACCAGGCATCACCCGACTTCACTTTGCCACACGAGACTTACACAAGTTGCAGTGGTCGCGGGATGCAGAAGAAATCGCTATTACGAAATGGAAGTGAAATGGCTTGGATAGCAAACAAACATTGTTGCCAGCCATCAAGTCAACGGTACAGCAAAAGGCACAGCCACGTAAGCAATACATGCCCGAGCTTAGCTGCATTGACGCAGAAAACTACCAGGAGAATTTGCGGATTAGAAGCCAGTCCTGCAGCTTTAGTGCATCAGATGTCAGTGGTGGCGCATGACGCATGATTACAAGACGGCATCAGTCAGTCAAGGTTGCCACTCGACCAAACTGAACACCGACGTGCCAGGAGCGGTATCCAACAATAAGGAGCACACGTACTACGACTGAACGCCCAACACGAGACTGTCGCAGAAAGAACTCGCTATGAAACCATGTGCTAAGAATCAATAATTATGTAATCAAGTGGAAATCAACATATTTGATACACTAATCAAATAAACATATTTCCGCTTGCCTTTACGCCTTCAGAGTCTATACACCAAAAATTGTGCCCACTGCGGGGGGAATCGGTGGCCGACAATAAAGAAAGAAAAAAAAAGAATCGTTGGCCGAGTGGGCTACAGCGCACACCCAGCTCGACGCGCGTGGAGCGAAAGCTCGCGCTGCAGAACCCAGGGATTCTGGGGTCGAGCCCCACCCCTGCCCGTTTGGATCTGGATGAGCATCGTTCCGGCGTGCGGTCGTGTATCACTACTGCGTGGTGCACGTTAAAGACCCCAGGCTAGCGGTTGTACCGCACTGGCTAAATTGCTCATCTACAGCGAGTGACTCGTCACAACTTTAAATGGCAGACCAACTACACGCTGTATAAATATCCAAACAACCCCAATTATTACTATGTGCCCCCTGCGCGCGCTGGACCTTTTGAGGAAACTCGTATCTCTGACCCGTCAATATTAATTAATGGGACATGCCAGACTTGCAGACTTGTTGCATGGGGCTGCACTCGTTCCACCTCTCCTGAACATGTGGTGCATCCGAAAACCAACTCTAGTGATGCGAAAATGTTATTTATTAATTCATTCTCTCCAAGGGCATTTGTAGGCATTGTAGAGAGGATACTTAAAACTACACACGTTATAATAACATAAAATCACACTCACATTAATGAGCACAAAACGGGCACACCTGCCGAAAATAAATATTACACTCGTAAGAAAAAATTATTGCTGTAACTTGTTAATTGCAAAAACAAACACCTCTGAGCATCTAGTTTAATAGTATGTGTTGATGCATTGTTATATAGCAGGACACTTCCTATACGTATGACATAATAGACCCTCTGCGAAACCCAATCAAGCGACACAACTGTCACCATTTTTTTCCGTGTGAAGCACACGAATGGGCCCCACCCTAGTAAAAGTCATTTGTATGAGAAATTCTCGTGTCCAATAAACACATATGAATCATACAAGATATATAAGAACATATAAGAACCATACAAGAACTATTAAAGAACTATATAGGAATTGTATAAGAACAATATAAGAAACTTCTTACACGTTTCTTATATGGTGCTTCTATGTTCTTATATATCTTTTATAGTTCTTATATAGTTCTTATATGTTATTATATATCTTGTATGATTCATAGGTGTTTATTGGACACAGAAATTTCTCATACAAATGAGAATTTTCAATAGGGCAGTTCACGTCGAACGCTAATGCATCATTCGAGTCCAATAGGCGCTAGAGCCGAGTTCACAGTGATGGCTGACATAACATTCTTGTCGAACAAATGGCCAAAGTATGAATGCCTTGGGTAATAAGAGTAGTAGCTACTGTAATTCGTTTCATCACAATTTGGCAAACGGTGAAGGCTACATCTCTGTGAGTCAATATGTACGTTGGAGAGAGGCACATGACATTATATCATCAGAGTGCTAATCTGCACATATTTGTCGCACATTTTCAGTCCGTCTCTTTGATTGGCTCGAGGGGGCTGTGGCGGTCGCTCTTCTCCAAGTTACGGTGAAACGAAGTATAGGCAGCCCACATTTTTGAAAAAAGTATATTAAAGAGACCAAAAGTCATGGTAGTGAACATTTTTCAACAAGACTGCTCTTCGGGCAAGGGATGAACAAATATATGAGTCATCTTGTCCAGGTAATTAAAACAAGTAAATAATTAAACAACTAATACAATGCACTCTTGATTAAAAAAAATATTGCTACAATAAATTTTACGAAAGAGAAAAATGTGCAGTTAATCTTCTATTTCCGAGTTGCATTACATTTAACGAATTGCTGATATGTGTGGTTTTATCTCTCGACCTCTAAAAAGCGAGGCTGCATTTTTTTAAAGATTCCAGATGTTAGAATGATGGATTAGACAACCATCCAAGAGGAGTCCGATCATACACATGGAGGTTACTGTGGACTATTGTCACCGATCGGCAAGGTAAAGAGCCTACTAATGCTAATTTCTAAGGGAACATCGGAACACAGCAAGTCTTTACATTTACATCGGTAAATGTAAAGACTTGCTGTGTTCTGAGTTCCAAGGGGACAAATAAACTGTTTTATGAACATAAATAATTAATCCTTTTCCGAATGATTGGTTCGAATGCTTTGTAAGAGTTCGTGTGCGCGTCAATTCAGCAAACGCCAGCTTTTCACTTAAAACAATTTTTGCCATCGAATATAGAGTCGTCGATTAGCACAAAAGGTTAAAGAACGCCGGAGCTTCCTCGCTAAAAGTTGGTATGGTTATTCGGTGACGCGGGGCTGAAACAACTTCCCCTAGGCCCTATCAGACATTCCAACGTTCAAACGAAGCTAGAAAAATTCGCATATTTTATGCTAGACGTTATATCGTAAAATTGTTTATTAGTACAAAACGTAAAGATAGCAGGAGCTTCCTCGCTAAAAGTTGCTGTGATTATGCGGTTACCTAGGGCTGAGACAAGTTCCCCTAGGCCCCACGTCCGACGCATAGATTTCGCGTCAGTTCTCAGACATTCCAACGTTAAAACAAAGCTAAAAGAATACGAAAATTTCCTGCTAAAAGCACTTTTATAGATCCTCGAACACATCCGGGAATCTGAGCACCGGTAGGGCGATACGGCGGATGCGGTCTCACAGGTGTTAATATCTAGATGATCCAGAGCGATCTTGGTGAAAAAGGGTATACAGTCTCATTCCTTCATATTTTCACATTATACTTGCGTCAGCGAGCACGAAGAAGCCCGAAGTCGTCGGAAAGCAGCTGCACATCACGGCTACCGCACACCGAACATACTCGCGTCCACCAGTTCTGGGCGCTTCCATCTTACTGGTGACCTCACGGCTCTTCTGAGGTCACGTGACGAGTGGCAACCAGGGAGGGGGGGGGAAGGGTGCCACACCCATACTTCCGGTTTGTCACTCTAAGCCCCTCTACCTAGCTGACTTTTGTGCTGGCCTTGGTTCCGCGCTTCAGTTGTCGGAGGGCAGGACAGCTGCCGCCAAGATGCGCTTGGATAAGAATCCGAAACCAGAGTACGAGTCGGAATTGAAGGGTTTTCCAAAACATGGTAAAATGCTCGGCATGCTTTATACTTGTCTATAAAGGGTTGATATAGGGGTTATTCATTGATTGATTCATTCCTTCATTTCTTTATTTTTTGTGCTCATGAACAGCTTTGGCCTTTGTAATGATGCACAATTAACATACAGCAAAAGGAAGAATAATTCTACAAATTGACAGGAGAAAATTTGAACGCAACAAAAGATGGGTTAAAATTTATAGATTTGTAAGAGAAAACTTGAACGCTGCAAATGATGGGTTAAAAACGTCAATGCAGGAATCATCGAAAGTATTATACAAGGTCTGAATGCGTGTCATGGGGCAGGTTTGGAAGAGTTTATTAACATAAAATGGAAAAGAAATTCGCAAAAATCTTCTCGGAACATGAATATTTATCGCTGAAGTTAGGTCAGGGCAATCAATGACTCCGTGAAGGCATTTGAAGAAAAATATGAGATCCCTGTCGCTTCGTCTGGCACTCAAAGTAGAACAATTGTATCGTTCTAAAAGTCATCTATATTCAAAGTAAACAGTGCGTCCAACATAGCGGTCGTAAAAACAAAAAAAAAACGTTTCTAGACATTTTTAGTCGACTCTTGGTGCACACGCCCAATAGAATTCCACACAACTGAGGAAAACTCTAGCTTAGACCTAATTCATGAAAAGTATAACTGCATAATACAGGCCGACATGGAAAACTCACGTGTAATTCTGGATATTACACCTAACGTACGGAAACAGGCGCTGACAATGTTATTGACATCCGTATTAAATGACAGAGAAGAGTCTATATAGACTCCAAGATCACGAGTGCAATCCACCCTTTGCAATGGGGCATTGCCGAGTTGGTAACAGAAATGAAAAAGGCTTAGGTTCTTACCAAACGACATGACAACAGTCTTAGTGGGATTAAGTGTCAGCCTGTTGAGACTACCCCAATTACTCACTGATTTGACATCATCCATTAGTTTCACACAGTCCTCTGCAGATACTATCTGCCTAAATAACTTGATGTCATCGGCGTATTGCACGATTTCTGAATGTACAACACATGAGCTAAGGTCGTTTGTGAAAACATTAAAAAGAATCGGCCCAAGAATGGACCCTTGGGGAACACCAGACAGGGTGACAAAAGGCTGGGAGAGATGACCAAGGATGCGTACAAAGTTGTGTCTATCGGACAAATAATTGCGAAGCAATGTGCATAGTGTAGTACTCATACCGTACGATTTCAGCTTTTGTAAAAGTAACGAGTGGTCAACCAAATTAAATGCCTTAGACATATCAAAATATAGAGTGCCAACCTGACCCCGCTGACAGACAATAGGCGAAACGAAAGTAAGAAATGACACCAAGTTTGATTCCACTGATCTTCCGCGCACAAAACCATGTTGTGAGGGGAGGATCTTATGTTTAAAAAAGCTCGAAATATGTTCTGAAAGTACTATTTCGTGGACCTTTGCAAATGGACATAATAATAAAATGGGTCTATAGTTTTTTGGATCTGATCTTCCTTTCTTATGTATCGGCACGGTTATCGCGTTTTTCCAAATCGAAGGAAAAGTGCAAGTCGATAATGAAAGGTTAAAACTATGCGTTAGAATGGGTGTGAAAATGGAAGAGCATCCTTTGACAATAAAACTCGGGATACTGTCAAATGCGACCGATAACTAAGGTTTTAGTTTTTGGATTGCAAGTTTAATGTCAGCGTATTCAAAGAATAGAATTGATAGGCAATCGCTACCACTGTTAGTAACGTCAGGCGCAGATAAACCATTCCGGCTGCAAGAGTACACAGAGGCAAAATAGCTCGCAAAAGCGTTCGCTACATCTTCGGGTTCACTAATCAGAATTCCAGACGAGTCAGCGATGTTTGTTGTCGATGAAGTCGCGGCTGTACGGTTCTTGACGTACCTCCAGAACTGCAATGGGTCACGATATAAACTGCGCTCTGCTGACTCATGGTGCACTCTCTTATCGCGCTGCAACAGCGACTTTGCCTGCGCACGTGATTCAGAAAATTTGGCGTACCAGAACGCTGAGTTAGAAACCTTATATTTCCTATGATAATGCAATTTGGATCATAAAGGTGATCTCAGCTCGAAAGAATACCAGTGAGGATAACGAGTTGTTTGAGGACGTTTCTTAGGAACGAAGCGCTCAAGTGCAGATACGATATGTTTAGTAAACGCTGCTACCGCACAGTTTATACATCAGTCATGTTGTATATGTGTGCCCAGTTTACGTTATCTAAATATTGAAATAGACCAACGCTAATCGCCTTGATGATGCCCAGTAAGTTTCTAATTGAAACTATGACCTTCAAATGACCAAATAAAAAGTTATTTAAAAAAACATAAAAAAGCTATTTTTTCTAAACGTTATCATTTTTTCTAAATGGGCCCTTAGGCAGACACCAACACGGCATCAACCTTTTTCTGTGCGATGCTTTGTTTTCGCAGGGGCGATTTGGCCTGCGTTTTCTGAAACACCCTTTATATATATGCACACAGTGTGTCCCAGATAACTGGCGCCAAACTTTACAAATAAGCGGAACGCTCTACGAAGGTGAAACCAACTGTAAGTTGATAGCAAGCGTTTTGGGAAAGTGCACAATATTTTCAGTACGCAATTAAGACTAATTCGCTATTTTTAATTATTCGTTTAGGAGCGGAGGTGTGAAATGAAAAGTTGTAGAGCGCATTGAGAAACGCCCATTTATGGTGTTTCCAACATGATACGATTTGCCCGCTTCTTTTTATTAGTCTAAAAAAAAGTCTGTGAAATATTAAAAAAAAAAAGACCACGCGACAACGCGCCCGCGCGTCGCCATTGCAGCGCTCTTAAACGAGCTCTGAAGGAACGAAGTCCACCTCATGAATGGCGCACTGTCCGAGACAGGGCTTCGTGTTCCGAAGATAAGCGCGAGCACCTGCTGCTGCAAAGCATTCTCTTAGACAGCACGCCCGTGATAAGGTGCACTTCGTTTCTCCAGAGCTCGTCTGAGAGCGCTACAAGTGCGACGTAAGGGCGCGTTGTGACGTGGTCTTTTTTTTTTTTAATGTTTAGCGGTTTTTTTAGGCTAATAAAAATGAAAGTTGTTTACAACTCCCTGTAACGCTGAATTAGAGCGCAGCTCTTGAGGGGAGGAGGAAGAATACTGAGGGGAGGGTATTCCCCTTCTCCTGCCTCCTCACCTCCTTATCCTGCCTGCTACTCCTCCTTTCGAGCGGCGTCGGCGTCGCGGTCGGCGTAACCGCGGCGACGTTTCGGCATGGTGACGGTGCCGAAACGTCCCTCGTGACCACCTGAGGGGGAGAGGGGGCGGTCACGCGACCCCCTGAGGGGTCCTGAGGGGGTCACATGACCCCCTGAGGGGGTCGGGGGTCTTGAGGTCACGTGGCTCCCTTAGGACCCCCCTTAGGGGGTCACGAGGACGTTTTCGCACGGTGCCGAAACGTCGCCGCGGTTACGCCGACGGCGACGCCGCTCGAGCCGGAAACGGGCGCCTAAAGCGCGAAACACATGCGCGTCAAAACTGTCCGGTCCGGCGTGCGAACTGTCGGGAAGATGGCTGCTCCGAATCGCCGCACCGGACGGTTCGCGACACATGGCTTCCGACGCGTCGTTGCGTCGCTCCGTTCAGCTCCGCCCAGTTTTGGGTATCCCTCTACCGAATGGATGGATGAATGCTAATGGCTACATATATAATGGGCGGTAGCTCGCGCCACCTAGCCTAGAAAACTAAAATACTACCCTCGCCCTTCTTGGTTTTCTGACTTTAAAACAAACATAATATTTTTATTACATTCTATTAAAGTGTGCGTGTGTAGAGATTTTCCGTGAGGTTACTTTTCTGCTCAACATCACTTAATCGCGATGGACCGCAGCGGACCTTAGGAGCCATCCCAGCGAAGCGAGCACTGCGTACAAATCACGTGACTACGCACACCGCGCATTGCTGCGTCTCTCCCGAAGTTGACGTGACACTCACACGGCATAGGAATGGCTCGTAGCGTACGCTGCTCTCCATCGTAAGGTGAAACGGAGTACATTCGGGTTTCGACGGCCTCGATCGGTCCCCGAAGGCCGGCTTGCTATGGCGCGCGAGATCAGCAGCTTGTTTTGCGCGCGCGAGAAAACTCGATGGCGTCCATCTCCTTCACCGCGCACCGCCACATGTGTGCGTGTAGGCGACGGGGGGATATCCGCTTCCCCGAACTGCCCGAACCACGAAGCGCCTCCTCGCCCGATCGGTCCGAAAGCCACGTGACAACATGACCTTCGCGCCATCCGTGCTGATTGGCTGCGGCCCTCCGAAAATCGCACAGCCGTGCGGCGATATCTAGCAAGTTGGACGCACGCCGGCGCCGGACGGAGGCCCCGTCCGACGCTCCGCTGCGACGAAAACCCTCGCCCTCGGACGTCGTTCCGGCGGTTCGCACGCCGAATCGGACAGTTTGGACGCGCATGTGTTTCGCGCTTAAGAGCTGCGCTCTAAAAAGAAGGGCGCAAAGAGTATCATGCAGGAAACACCTTAATTGGGCGTTTCTTAATGCGCTCTACAGCTTTCCAATCCACACCTTGGCTCTTAAAAGAATACTTAAAAAATAGCTGATTAGTAGTGGTATTTAACGAATTAACTAGGCGCACTGAAAAAACGTGTGCACTTTCTCAAGACGCTTTCTAACAACATAAAGTTGGTTTAACGCTCGCAAAGATTTTTTTTTATTTTTTGGCAAATTTGATGCAAGTTATTTGTGACACCTATATGTATTTATACAGCGCAATATTGACGTCGAGAGATTCATTTCAGCTACTCCCCCAAAAATGCTTCTATTTGGGGTTCGACGTGCCGATATAGAAGTACATTTCGGAAATTGTTCATAGGGGCTATGATAAATTCCGGAATAAAGGTATGTTTGTGCTCGATTGAAAGCGCTCATAAACCAAAATGTGTATCGCAACTTAAATATTGCAATACTTTTTTTTTTGGAGGGGGGAGGGGAGTGTTTCAAAATGGTGGACTAGTCGATCACGCACATTAAACATGTATAGACGGGACGGGGGAGTTTTTTTCTGTGTTTTTGTTACACACATGTCATATCCAGGAACTCAAAAAAGTGGTCTGCTAATTCAGATTTCCTCTAAATGCTGGCATGCAGTTAACCTTCGGTTAATGATATTTGTTTGACTCAGGCCGTCGAAGACTGCATGTTTCGCAGACACGGAAAAAAGATTGCTCACAGCTGTGTATTTGAAATGCCATGCACTGTACGGAAACTATATTAGAAGGTTTTGTATTCGGTAATTTGATGACGAGTGCGGTCTTCTCTGTGAGCTGAAGTAATTTTGACCTTAAACATAATAAAGAAAGCGATAATTGTTTCGCATGAGATTTAACAGAACCAATGTCGGCTTTATAAAAAAGTATATAATCACAGATGCCTTCTTCGTATTTTTTTTCCCTTTAGTCGTTATATATTTAGGTGTGTGGCGTTGGAAGGTACCACCGTCAGCTATGTTCCAAGGTCTTGAGATGCAGAAGATATCTCTGAGACAGCAACATATCGTCAATTATTTCATCTGTACAGTCTTACTCCCAGTAACGCTCTTAACAATCATTTTTGCCGTCGCCACTTCCGGTGAGTGTGTGTGCTTTTGTGACAACTTATGCCTAGTAGAACAGACAGACACGGCGCAAAGAATCCGTTTCGAACTTTATGGTAATCAGTGACGCCACAGCACGCCCGCCGCCGCACGCTGGCCATGAAAACAATATACAATTTGATAGATTACTCGAGCATCGAGGAGCGTCTCATGGGTGTATGCTAAACGCGCTGCACTTGTTGGCCTCGGCAGCAGTAACTTTTCTCTAAAATAAAATTTAAAGCAAATTAAATTTTGCATGCGCATTCGTTAACGGCTTATTTTCAGTCCTTTACTTCTAATCTATACTCATAAGGCCAGCGTGTGCAATCCGTGTACCTATAGTCGGAGATCCTCCCTCCTCTTTCCACTTTAGCACAGCAAAGGCTGGAGAGGAGGAGACCTCTCTCCAGCGTTCGCTCTGCTTAAGTGGAGAGAGGAGGAGGAGCTGCTCAGAGTATAAGTAAGCAAGCAATGATGGACTTTGAAAAATGATCTATTCGAAGAAATACGAGCATAAAAAGAAGGAGCGCCTATAGATCCATTGTTGCTCTCGAGGGTGCTAGCGTGTCCGTATGACACGATCATGTAAAGCTTGCATAAAGCTTAAAGCGGCACTGCAGTGTGCATTCATGCGCGAGCCGCGGTCCATTACAAACCTGTGTCAACATCTGCATACGCGTGGAAACGCAGCGTAAGAACTGAAAACAACGTTGAAACGAGGCGTGTGCCAATAACGGTTGGAATCGAATAGTGAAGCGATATTTTTAGCTTTGCAAAGAGATGTCTTTGGTTTTCCAAGCACTGCGAAGGCTATGAATGATTCAGAGTTATTCGATTCGAACCGCTATTCGCCCACCCCTAGTTTTAATAAACAACGGAAAAAATGCAGATCGCTCTTTCAGTGTCTTATCAAAACGACAGGATAACTTTCCTTGGAGCTTTTTTGTTTTTGTTATCTTTGAAAAAAAAATCGTATCCATCAGTCACATTGTGCCAGCTTGGTGCCTCCGGGAGCAATGTGAGAGAACGCGACGACGCACAACCGAAAAGCGACCGAACAATATTCAATTTCGCTCGCCAGAGGCGCTGCTCAAACTTGAGAGCTACAGGCTTGTCGCGACTGCTCTCGCTAATTCCAGAGGTTTCGTACGTATAAGGAAAGCGCGTTATGAATACTGCCTCCTACGCGTTAAACAGAAAACCCTATGTAGTCACTGAGTCACTGACAATTGAAGAAACGCCGGGCTAGGTGAGTTCAAGCATCTTTATCGCTCCGCGCTCACTGAGATGGCGCTATGAGCCGATAAGAAAGCCGATGAGCAAAGCAGGAAGCAAGATTATAAGATACGCCAAGCGTTTATTAACCTATTGGTGGTGCGAGCAGTCGTACTGCAATGGCCATATATAGTACAACGGAAACACCGGTTAGAATTTTAAGGCGGATCAACTTGACGTTGTTTAAGCTTCCTCTTTAACTCTTAGCAACGTTAAACAGAGTTCCCATTCGGCATGAGTTCAGGAAATGACAAAGTTCTTATGTGCGCAGGAACAATGCGTGAGGGAAACGTCAATCGCTGCGGAAATCCCATTTCTTAGATATAATCGTATGTACTCTAAGTTACGTCATTCGCTACGACCTTTTCGCTGTTCGCAGTAACTGGCCGCTTACGTGTTTTGCACAAAAGCGATCGAACAGAAAAGTGTGCCAGTGTAGAAGCGTTCTTTTTACAGCTCACTGTATTTTTCCTAATATTTTCCTAAATTCGTTACCTATCGAGTGCTTTGCCACCATACGAATCATCGCGGTGTGCCATCATCAAGGTTGCAAAAGTTACTTCAAAAATGTATCTAAGATACTGTTGCAGTTACTCATACAAAAAGGCATCTAGGTACCTACCTAGGTACTCGCTTAAAAGTGTACTTAGGTACAGATACAGTTATTTCAAAGATACTTTCTTTATTTTCCGCAAATTTGTCAGAAGATATTGAAAGTAAAGACTTTTATACTAAGGATACACAAAAAAATGAAAGCCGTTTACAACTCCCTGTAACGCCGAATTAGAGCGCAGCTCTTGAGGAGGAGTAGGGAGGGGTACTGGGGGTCAGATGACCTCGGAAGAGGGGGGGTCACGTGACCTCGGGGAGGGGGTCACGTGACCTGGAGGGGGTCACGTGACGATGACGTCATCAGTGATGATGACGATGACAATGCGGATGACGTCATCGGCATCCGCATCGTCGTCATCACTGATGACGTCATCAGTGACGTCACTGATGACGTCATCGGCATCCGCAGCGTCATCGGCATCATCACAGATGACGTCACTGATGACGTCATCAGTGACGTCACTGATGACGTCATCGGCATCCGCATCGGCATCGTCATCGTCACTGATGACGTCACTGGTGACGTCATCGGCATCCGTATCGTCATCGTCATCATCATTGATGACGTCACTGATGACGTCATCGTCACGTGACCCCCCAGGTCACGTGACCTCCGGCAGGTCACGTGACCCCCCAGGGTCCTCCCGAAGGAACCCGAGGGCCTCCCGAGGTCCTCCCGAAGGAACCCGAGGGCCTCCCGAGGTCCTCCCGAAGGAACCCGAGGTCCTCCGAGGTCCTCCCGAAGAAACCCGAGGTCCTCCCGAGGTCCTCCCGAAGGAACCCGAGGTCCTCCCGAGGTTCTCCCGAAGGAACCCGAGATCCTCCCGAGGTCCTCCCGAAGGAACCCGAGGTCCTCCGAGGTCCTCCCGAAAGAACCCGAAGTCCTCCCGAGGTCCTCCCGAAGGAACCCGAGGTCCTTCGGGAGGACCTCGGGTTCCTTCGGGAAAATTTACCCATAATGCACCGCGCGGTTACGCCGACGGCGACGGCGACGGCGACGCCGACGCCGCTCAAGCCGGAAACGGGCGCCTAAGAGCTGCGCTCTAAAAGTGGAAGCCGTTTACAACTCCCTGTAACACCTAATTGAGCGCAGCTCTTGAGGAGGAGGAGGGGAGGGTACGGGGGGGGCAAGTGACCTCGGGGGAGGGGGGAGGGGAGTCACAATGGCCTCAGGGGGGGTCACTTGACGTCACTGATGACGTCATCAATGATGATGACGATGACGATGCGGATGCCGATGACGTCATCAGTGACGTCATCAGTGATGATGACGATGACGATGCGGATGCCGATGACGTCATCAGTGACGTCACTGATGACGTCATCGACATCCGCATCGTCATCATCATCACGTGACCAGGCGGTCACGTGACCTGGGGACCACGTGACCTGAGGGTCACGTGACCTGCGGGGATGGTCACGTGACCTCAAGCGAGAGGGTCACGTGACCTGGGGGTCACGTGACCTCGGGCGGTTACGCCGACGGCGACGGCGACGCCGCTCAAGCCGGAAACGGCGCTCTAAGAGCTGCGCTCTAGAAAGTAGTTAAAGCACAAATATTGGAGGCAGCTAAAAAACATACCAAGGAATTACCGTTAACCCAAGACTGCCCCGCAATCGACGCACACCTCTTACACCTATGGGAGGCCCGGCGAGGGCTAACAAAACGCTGGAAAAAACGGAGAACCAATCGAAAACTTCGCCTTCGTATAGCGCAGATAACACAAGAAGCGGCAACATATGCCATACACCTCAGCCAACAGAACTGGTCGCAGTTCTGCACGAAGCTCCAAGGTACCCTCGGCACCCGGCGCACGTGGCACCTGCTTCGGTCCCTTATGGGCAACAAAGAGTCCAGATCGGCCACAGCCCATCAGCTCAGACGGCTTATTCAGAATTACCAAGGCACAGAAGAAGAGCTCCTCGAGGAGCTCAAGAAACCGTGGCATGATACGAGCGACAAGACCCAGCCTCCCGCCCAACCGTACATGGGTGCTCCCAATCCCGAAATGGACGCCCCTTTCACGCTCGTGGAGATGGAAGCAGCGGTTCACAACTTAACCAGAAACACCACGCCAGGCAAAGACAAGATTCACAATAAGTTGATCCGGAACCTCGACGTCACTGCGTTGGAGACCCTCCTAAATTATATTAACGAACATTGGACTGCCGGCACGCTGCCCCCCAGTGGAAGCATGCTGACATCGCCCTAATACCAAAACCCGGAAAACCGCTTGCTCCAGGTAACCTACGACCCATCTCCCTGACGTCATGTGTGGGAAAGCTCCTGGAACATATGGTGCAAAACCGCCTCTCTCCATATATCGAAGACAACGGCCATTTCCCGACCACCATGTACGGCTTCCGACCCCATCTCTCCACCCAAGATGTCCTCTTGCAGCTAAAAGAAGAAATCATCGATCGGCTCACCAGCACACACAAGCGTTGCATCCTTGCCCTGGACATCAAGGGTGCTTTTGACAACGTCTCCCACCAAGCCATCCTTCAAGGACTAACCTCTATCGATTGCGGACAACGAATCTACGACTATATTACGGCTTTCCTCACCGGTCGTACTGCAACTATCGGCATCGGACATCTCCGCTCGAACACGTTTAAGACCATCTCCAAAGGCACCCCTCAAGGCTCCGTGATATCACCGCTTCTATTCAACATCGCTATGAAGGACCTTCCCCCACTCTTGCAAAATATCCCGCATTTAAGGCATGCAATCTACGCGGATGACCTCACCCTATGGACCCCTACGGGATCCATGGGCGAGCAACAGGACTCCATGCAAAGCGCCATCGAAAAAACACATCAATATCTCAGCGCCAGGGGCCTTGAGTGTGCGCCGGAAAAATCCGCCCTCCTTACTCTATGCACGAAGACGGCGCACCAACGTAAACGAAGCATCCCGGATCCGGAGATCACCATAGCAGGAAAGCCTGTCCCCAACGTTCCCCACCTCCGTATTCTTGGCCTCACGATCCCCAAAAACGGATCGGGTCTCCACACCATTGCACCGCTTCAACGGACACTCTCCCAACTCATGCACCTAATACACCGTGTATCGCATCGTAGATTCGGCATGCAAGAATCTGACACCTTACGCATTGTACAAGCCATACTCATTAGCCGGGTCGCCTATGGCACTCCATATTTGTCCCTCAAAACAACCGAAAAATCAAAACTTAATATTGCCCTGCGCCAAGCATACAAGACCGCCTTAGGACTACCTCCCAAGACTTCAACGAAGAATTTGTTGCGACTAGGAATTCACAACACCTGGGAAGAGATACAAGAGGCACATCACATCTCCCAGTTAGAACGCCTTAAATTAACACCTACCGGACGAGCCACACTGAGAAAGTTAGGCTACGCGACACCCCCCTTGCAAGACCACAAAGAACGCGTACCTCTGCTCCTAAGAAACGCCATTCGTGTAGCCCGGATCCCGAAGAACATGCATCCGGTTCACAATAAGGCTCGGCGCATCGCTAGAGCACGAACCATGAACACCAAATACGGCGATAGCCCAACTGCCAGATACACCGACGCGTCCCCGTATCCGCATAAGCCAGCCCATGCTGTATGTGTGACCAATGCAGCAGGGCAAGAAATGACCGCCCTCACAGTCCGCACAACATCTACAGAAGCCGCCGAGGAAATCGCCATTGCCCTAGCCGCAACGACAGGCGACGAAATAATCACAGTACTCACAGACTCCCAGGCAGCCTGTCGCAATTACCTACGGGGACGCATCTCCAAAACAGCGCTTCGCATCCTCAAGACGATCCCCCGGCTCCCCGAAGTACACCTCGTCTGGGTACCCGGACACGAATACCTCGAAGGTAATGAGGCGGCACATGCCGCTGCCCGCGCACATACACACCGGGCCATTACCCAAGAGGGAGCAACCTCACTTGTTGCCCACACGACCGACCTGCTCATCAAGTATGCCGACATACTTGCCCACTACCGTCACGACCGAAGAAAATACCCAGCACCGCACCCAAGACTATCAAGAGATGAAGCCACCACCCTCCGAAGACTGCAGACCAACACGTATCCCCACAGCACCCTTCTTCACGCCATCTATCCCACTCAATACCCCGCCACCTGTAATTTTTGTCCTTCTCCCGGCAACCTTTACCATCAGGTATGGGAATGCCAACGAACCCCGGACCTTACTCCCAAACCCACCCCATCCTACGAGCAGTGGATGGCCTGTCTGGCCAGTCCGGACCCTGGGATCCAGCAAGACCTGGTGACGAGGGCCCGGATAGCCAGCCGCAGCCAGGGTATCCCGGACTAAGGATGCCCTCCACCGGGCGGGTGCCCTAACATCTGCACCTGATGCTCGCTGAATAAAGATTTATTCATCATCATCATTGGTGTTGATACGATGTCCACATCGGATTTGAGTGTTCACGTCCCTTATCGCCACGCTCCAATTGGTTTACCGAGGCCGCAGCTTCCACTGTTTACCATGTCACGCCAAAACCGCCGAAACTTCGCTTGCTGACGTCTTGCCCTCAAAGCCGGTGCTGACGTCGACGAGCCCAGAAGACGTCGGCCGCATAAAGAAACGCATGAGTCGAGTGCACATGCACCTAACCTACGCGACGACGAGCGAAAGGCTTCAAGCTTCCTTGCTATTTGTTTCCTTTCTTTGTTAGTCGGAAGAAAAATAAGCTTTTATTTCTTTTGGAACTTTTTCAGTATTGATAACTGCAAAATTTCAGTCTGATTTATTAAGTGGAAACTGTATTATATACGCGATGTTGCATTGCCTTACGATTGTAATTATAATTCATTTTCAATTATATTTTATATTGTATTTATGGTAGAAGGGAGCCAACACCAGTACGAGACACAGGCAACAGAAACTGCGCACATCTTTCAAGTTATCTCCTCCCTTGTATAGCTGTCACAGGAGCCTCGAACACGCAATGAAGTCAACTTCGGTTTGAGATGGAGAAAGCAGGTCGCAATTTTTCCTACACGGAGTTCCGAAGCGATTCGATAAATTGGTGTTGTTAGAACGGCACCGCTAATACACCGTTCGCTCAAATGAACACCGCCATTCGTTAAAGTGCCGTTCGATGAAACGTCATGGGGGGGGGGGGGTCTTCGTTCGCTAAAACGTCGCTCGATCAAGTCAGTGCCTGTGCCTCCCAGGTCATACCCAACTCAACGTTAATCAGTTAATCACGGCACATTATAGTGTGTTAATACTTCAAGATTTGTGGTTTCTACCATTTTGACGAAGTGAATAGAAAAGCACCTGTCAAAAGTAACTTGACTTAGTTACAAGTTACTGGAAAATGTACCTAAGATACAGATACAGATACAGATACTGAGAAATTAGGGCACCTAGGTTTGTACCTCAGGTACTACAAAAGTACTTAGATAACGATTTCCAGTTATTTGTACCTAGGTACTTTCCAACCATGGCCATCATCAGGAGACACTGACAGTGAGACCATGACCTACCAGGCCAAGGCTGAACCCAGCGGTGAGCCACCACTTCTCTGAGAGGAGGTGAAATTATCAATAAAGAGGCACCACGTCTGCGTCTTACCGTCACGTTCGCGAGAATCATAGTGATGAGAAAATATTTCAAACTAAAACTTCCAAACCTAACAGTCTTGGAATGTGAGGAGAGGGGCAGCGCGGAGTTACTCTAATATGAGTATTCTGAGAATGTATCTTGGGAGTTTACCGCTTTTTTATGGTGCTAGTGTTCACCGGAAAAAAACTTGTATTCACCAAAAAGAGAACAAAATAAATATAAAATTGAAAGGTACAAAAATGTAATGACAGCAATAAAAATAACTTCGCCAGAGAACGCCCAATTCCACGAATTGCCCTTCGAGAGGTTGCCCCCTTTGACGAGTTTCCCTTTTTGCAAATGAGCCTATGACGAGCAGGCCTATTTGACAAGTTGGCCTTCGACGAGTTGACCTTCGACAAATCGGCCAGATGCCTGCTGTGATGTCTCGGCAGCGCTTTATCGTCTGCTCGGTAGCATGCAATCGCAATTTTTATTGCGATTGCGTCAATATTTTCAAAGCTGGCTCCGATCTTCTAGCGAAGAATGTGTTAGCGTGTTCAGGTGCCACGAATGTACATACAAAGCGCCGGACTCCGGAGACCTTGATAACGGCCGGTACTGTGTCGACGGCACTAGTTCCAGGACGACTATCTGCTACCTCAACAAGGCACGACGTAAAACTGGAATTTTCTAAAGATGTCGCAGGGCTTTGTCGGGAATTCGCCGGTCTGTGTGATGAACTGCCATTTTTGCGAAGTGATAACGAAGCTCTACGAATGTAACTCTGGAGCAACAGCGACCTTCTTCGTAGATTCCTTGCTGTCAACGACTGCAGTCCTGCGCGACGGAGTGCACCGCACCTAGACATTCCAAGACGTGTTGCAGCCTAAAGCAGCTGCCTTGCAAAACAAAAACAAAGAAACAGTCTGGTTTATTGCTTTTAAGGCTTCTACTTACACATCGAGAAGAGCGTCCCTCCAGCATCTGTTACCCAACCGTGAGTCAAGACCGCCCAAGGCGACGAGCGGCGTCGGGGTCAGCCATGTCTTCGTCGCGGGTAGACTATTGGTGCCGACGAGGGCGGCTCCTTGCCAGCTTTCTCGGACCAACGTGGACCAGCTGGTGCCGGCAGCTCTGCGTGGGTGACTATCCCATTTATCGACAAGGACGATTTTCATCAAATCCTGTTACACCGACGTGTGAAGGTTGAGGGCCCTTACACTAATTTCCTCCGACCCTGTCTCCAGACGACCATGACACGGTAACACTTCACTCTTGGGAAAAGGATTTATTAACTCACTTATTGCAAGGCAAATTTTGAGACCGGGGAACAGCCACCGAGGAAGCCTCGTGTAAATCGTGTAAATGCAGTGTTACGGATTGGGCGCCCCCATTCCATTCCAATTCCATTCCGGGGAAATAGAATTTTCGATAATTCAATTCCTTTCAATTCCTAGGACACGGGCCCATTCCCACTCTTGGAATAGCTGAATCGTTCCATTCCATTCCTCTAATTCCTAAACGTAAAAATTGGCCCTTGACCGATACATTCTGTTGCCGGCATAAGCAGCATAAAGCTGACATTATCAAACGCATAGACAATTGCAAAAAAAAACAAGAAAAAAAAACTGAATGCCTAGAAAAAGCGTTGATTTTACTAAGCGGAGCGCTAATGGCACAAAATGTTTTTTTTTTTACATTGTATTGCAAACATCGAGAAAGCCCCTTGATATGTCGATGCTTGTTTAATACATCGGTCTTTCAACCACATGGCTCGCAACAAACAGCCAACATTAAATCCACTCATTTTCTTTTTTTGCCAACTTTTTTGGATTAGACTTTTAGGACAAATCCGGCCAGCGTGTTTGTTTAATAACACCATAAAAATATCCAGTTCATGAGTGGTGCAGAAATAAGCGATATTACTGTATTCTTCAAATACCTGCGCAGCAACATGGCTAGTACGCTGCTGCAAACTACTCCATGCACGGCGGCAAGAGCACATCCTCTGACAAAGTGCAACCTCTACGGCGCAGCACGAGAGACCGTATACGTGGCTTGCACATGACGTCATTTCCGATGCCCTCAAGAGAAAAGGGAAAAAAGGAGCTCCCCTCTTATCAGGATCCCCCTTGTGCCTCCCGAATCTGCACAGGCGTCGCTATTCTCCTCCCAGAAGATTAAAGATTAAACTGTCACTCAAAAATTCTCACAAAAGCAGCTTCCTTTTCCTCCTTTTACATGGTTGTTCAAAAGTATGGGTCATAGCAGAGAGGGTAAAAGAGAAAAAAATGCACTCCCCTCTCACCCCGCATAGTCGCCCGCTCCGCCAAGTGGGCAGTACCTAGCATCCGGCTGGCGTGCAAACTGTGTTTCAAAATTGCGTCATTTTGAAACTTTTAAGCGGAGATGCGCAGATTTTGATATGCCAGTTGTCGTGTAATACTACGCCAGATAAAAAGACTCACAGGGTCCTATCGCGCTGTTACCTGCGTGCAAATAATAAAAAAGGGCAAACTGTGTCAGATTGGCCGGTCTCTCTGGCGAAAAGTAAATCCGGTTGCTGTACCTTTTTTACCATACAAAGCCCGTACTGGTGTAGGCCTTTAGCGACCATGAGTGGAAGTCTGAAATAATAAATAAAAACGTGCTCTCCTGCCGCAATACACGCAGTAGTTGAGGGTAGTACAGCCGGCTGACTCAACTGCTATTTAAGTAACGGAAAAAAGATATGCTAGTCGATCATTTACAGAAATAGAACAACAGAGAGCTATAGGATGATTTTGGAGTAGACATAACTATTCTAAGAACACGAACCACTTCACAACGGCAGCCACGAGCGAGAGTTCGATGTTCCGTACAGCCCGCCGATACAGCTCCGAAGATGGAGAACGGCAACTTCCCGGTTTGTCATCTGCTAGCGGAGTCGGGCGCGTGCCCTCTCTCTCGTTTTACCCCGCCGAACCCGCTGAATTTCCCGGATGTATGGAGAGGGCGCTGCGGTCGAACAAAATGGTGCCGCCCAGAGAGCGCTAAATGGAATGGTCTATAGACCATGTCACGAAACTGTCGTTCTGCAGGTCTAGTCAGTTCGGTCACGCGACAAGAGCGGTGACGATAGTCTACTTCACCTTACGACGGACCGCAAGAGACAGCACGAGAGCCATCGAAACTAATCCACTGCCTTCTGAGTGTCGCGTGACCCTGGGGCGCAGCAACGCGCCGTGCGTGTAGTCCCTCTGACGGTGCTGGATTGCCTGGGGTGACTCGCAACGTCCGCAGCGGTCCATCGGAAGGTGAAACAAAGTATGCACAGACTAAAGTCATAGGAAATGAGCGGGAATTTTCTAGCTTGCTTGTAACCCTAACTTACTTGAATGTAAAACATATAACACAGAAAACAAGCATCGGAACAAAGACTTAAGCAGACTTAGGAAGTAATCCGTTACAAGTAACGGATTGCTTGTGATACGTTACTTTTTAAAGTGATTTTGTAATTGTCACGGTAGTTTTCTGGGGCAGTAATTTGTAATGTAATTTCGTTACACTTATTGGTTACTGATTACTTAAATTACTCGTTGCTTTAAAGAAATGAATATAATAGAGAAAGTGGAGCTGGCAATTAAGCAGCATAATACCTAGCAAGTTAAAAAAATTTGAAGAGGAGCACAGCCGAAAATAAAACACGATTTTTTGTATGACCGGTCACTAGAACCATTCGAGAAACGTGCAAGGTCTATACAAATATGCGAAGAACAAAGATCAAGAAGACAACGCCGAGAGGCTCCGCCTCTTTCCATCGCCTTTCATCGTGTTTTTCTTCTCCTGAGTGTGAAAAATGGAAACTGGTATTGCATAAATTTAGTTTTTAAAATATCAAGATTGCTTTTAATGTTTTCTTGATGTGTGTCCGGGAAAAGTAACGGAAAGTAATTTGTAACGTAACGAGTAAAGTAATCCGTTACTTTTGAGCGAAAGTAATTTGTAACGGTAATCGATTACGTTTGAGGCTCAGCAATTTGTAATTGTAATCCATTACATTTTTCAAGTAACGGGCAAGAGTCTGGACTTAAGTAAAGGCGGACTTACACGTAAAATCGCAGTATAAAAGCAAGCGTCGGAGCAGAGCGCAAGAGAAGAGAGAAGTGAATCTTGCTTTGTTTTAATGCCGAAGCAAACCCACATTTCGCAATTCATAGCAGTGCGCGCGAATGCACACGAATGGCAGCAGGGTTGGCCGCCTGACAAACAACGCTCCTTGAACTATAAGCAAACAATAACTGATCATATTTCGGCGGCGCACGAGTCAACTAATTATCAGAGCTCTGCGAGTTATGAGTCGCCCCTGCTCCCAGATCCCAGTCTGTGCGCTCGTGCAATCTCCATACCGTCGAAAAAAGAGAGAGAAAAAAACCAGCAAGACAGGAAGGACGATGGGGAGCCGTGCGTGGCGGTTTGTTTCTTTGCCGCTCCCTTCGTTTCTTTTGCTTAGTTTCTTGCTTCGCTCTCGTGTAACGCCAGTGCAGCCCGTCGCCTGCCCGTCCGAAAGAGCGAGAGAGGAAGAAAAGAGCAGAGAGGAGACGACCGCCATTTTTTCGCAACGCTGTCGGAGACTGGTCGAAGAAGAGCACCGCTGAGGCTACGCGTCGTCTGCTACGGGCCGACTTCTTTTTCGCCTGAATAAAGTTTGTGGCCATACGTCGAGAAAACTTCATTTATTAGCTTTTTAACCCACCGAGAAATAACAGTATATCATTTTCTTGCCAGAGCCAGCGATATAAAGGGAAATAATCGAGATTTAGATGCCGATCCAATGCATTCTGCCGGGAGAATGAACGAAGATGGCGGCCCTCCCCACTCAGCTGGGAGCAGCCGGGAGTTCACGCGCATGCGCTCATGCGTCTCGCTCTGCGCCGTGTGCTGATTGGCTTGCTCGGGAGGAGAGCGTAACGGCGGCGAGATCATAGACTGACCAAACTCTCCCCATACACGGCTCTGCCCCCCCCCCCCCCCCCCACCTCCCTCCTCTGATTTTTGCTTTTGACGGTTGATTTTTGTATTGCATTCTTTTTGCCTATAAGTCTGCTAGGGCTCCACGCGGGCTAGCAGTCTCTCGCTTATTTTATTTCTGAGCAACTGACTCGCTGACCGGCTCGGTTTAGCTAAACGTAAAAAACAAAACAAAAAAAATTGGTTCTATTTCATTTTTTTTTTCATTCCGGGCAAAGGGCATCTAATTCCGTTTCCTTTCATTCCCCTTAAAGTTGCCGCCATTCCATTCCGGGCTCGAGAAATGCAGAATGATTCCGGAATCATTCCAATTCCGAGTGGCAACTCCGCAACACCGAAATGCACCGCCAGTGCCCTTGCCGAACTTCCCAGCAGTGGGTTGTCCGCACCGCGTCGTGAAGACGTTGCGGTTGCAGTCCAGATCCGACCTGACTCTGAACCAAGTCCCCAGGCCACTGCCTGACGTCGCCGCCTGTCTGCCCCACAACGCTCCTCAATGTGTTTGCGTTTGTCTTGCAAGTCTTGCGTGTCTCGAGCGGCCTTGGAAGCAAATGGCGTCGCAGCACTGTAAATGAGCGGCCCTTGGAAGCGAATGGCGGCGGAGCACCTGCTCGTGGCACGTGTCTTGCACGTTCGTATAACAATGCTTGGCGGTACTTGAAAGTGTGAATTTTATCAAGGGACTTCTATGGGACGCCGGAAGTATATTGCGAGTGGGCGGACGCTAAAGCCAAGTTCCGTTTTGTCGTTTTTGTTGTATTATTTATGTAGAAAATGTTTTGTTTCTTTTGTACTAAACGAAACTTAGATATTACAATCTGACTTTCGTTCGAGAGGAGATTACTATCCTAGCGGGTTAGTTTTTGTTTCTTTCACTCCGCAGAGAAGTCTGTCTGCAGCAAACTTCGTGTGTTCTGTATGATGCATGTATGAGCAGAGTGACCGCGGCTTGAGGACCCGTGGAGCGAAAACCCGCGCTTGAGAACTCAGAAGAGACCATCCACTTGGTTCGATTCTATCCTCTGTAGACGAGCATGTTGTACTGGCCTGCGGTCCTGTATTCGTTACCACGTAACACACGTTCAAGACCTTGGAGTTAGCGGTGTAGTGCTAATGTACCAGCCAAACCGCCCATCCGTAGTGGAGAAACCAGTTGAGCGTTGAAGGTTGGTGCACACATTTGCGTTTGAACGTTTTGGACGCTCAAACTGTTTTGTGTGCACGAGAAAGGACGCTGGACACACTGGTGCCATCCACCAGGTAGCCAGACTGAAACATCTTCGACCTGCGTATAGCAAGACTGAAGGTTTTGTAGTATTTTCGAGATCAAACCTGTCAGCGGTGGCCGGGTGCTGACGTTTTGTGAATTGGAAAACGAGACGTTGGTTTGGGAAGGCATAAGTAAGTTTATTTCGCTGGATTAAATGTGATTACATGAAGAGGTCTCTATCGCGTCCGTTACGTGGAGTATATCCGGTTGTTCTGTTCAGAGCGGTTTCTTGTCCTCAGGCAGGCTGCTATGGGCAAGGTTCAGTTCTTCTAATCGCGCTCGCGAAGCGTCACGTGTTCGAGGATGTACATTACACATCCTGCCGAGGCCAGCCAAACACTACATTACACATCCTACCGAAACCAGACAAACAAGCTGAGGCTAGTTAACACGCCCCCGGTTTAAAATTGATTTGTCCTCAAATCACGCCAACGCGTCATCCGCAAAGGTAGGCCGGAGGTCTGCGCGTCCTTGACTGTTGCTGACCTGCAGCGTCATCCTCGACGTTGATGACTGCTCCATAGTTTTTTTTAGCTTTAAAGCATCGAATGCATCCTTGTCTTCACGTTCGTCGCTTTTATCTGCGCGACCGGAGAGCTCTCGGCCGACGCATATGTCGGATAACTCCGGTGCCGCTGGCGCGCGTGGATTGTGTCGGGGTAGTTGCTCGATGTTTGCCTTTCTTTCGTTTTTTCGTCCGCTTATAGAAAGCAGCCATCTGATGGCCACCACGTTTGGGGTTGGAAAGGACTTCATCTCGAACGGTCCCTCGAAGAACGGGCCCATCGTGCTTGACCTCTGCTCCGATGCTGCAGTAAACGAAGTCGCCGATCTTAAATCTCGGGGTCTTGCTCGTTGCGTCATACCGGCTTGTAGCCAAAGCTTGGGAGTTCTTACGAGTTGTCTTTCGCGTCGTGCCGCTGTCTCGCCAACTTGTGGAGTCTGATTGTCTCGTCTATGTCCGCTTCAGCTGTTCTGATGTTGAGATGTCCGGAAAGTTTCGGGACGTAACCGTGCATGAGCTCGAGCGGGCTGGAAGCGTGACGAATTCGGTCGCGAAACGTTGAGATAGAAAACTGCCTGGGGTAGAACCTTCTCCCAATTCTTGTGAGGTTCAATGAGTTTTCGAACTATATTCTTCAGCGTCCCTACCATCCGTTTGACAATGACCGTTGACTTGAGGCCAGTAGGGTGATGAGGTCATGTGCATGATTCCTAGTCGTCTGTACAGAGCGGCACTTTGTTTGTTGACGAAGATTTCAAAAACAATTCCACGCTCCCGGTAGTCTTCGACCTGTCGTTTGATGAATTCCTGGTCGGCCGCTACGCCACGGGGGTCTCGCCGCCTAGCTCGGTGGAATGCTCGGCGTGCGGGCAAGTGCCCAGTTGTTCCTCCACCGTCGTAAACGTAGCGTGCCAGTGTTTTGTGAGACCGAGCTTTTCGGGTTCTCTTGGCGAAGCGTCTTCAGTACGTTTCACAGCAGTGTGGACTTTCGCATTATGGCTGCTTCGATGTCATTCCGTGCGTGCTCCAATTTCACGAAGATAGCCAGGCGTTCGGTCGTGGCAGTTCTCGGGAAAGTTTGTCAGCGAAGTGCTTCTCCGGAGATGGTCGTTTATCAGAATAACTGTGGTTGAATTCTGTCGTTTCGTGAAACGTGACTTCTACTTTAGCAGAGTTGGCACCAATCCGATCCAAGAAGTAGGTCGATTGACGTGGGGAGCGGAAGGGTGAGTATTTCCGGTACCTTGACCGTCGTTGGTCCAACGCGGATCGTCAGAAGACGTGCTCTTTTTAGGCGTCAACTTGTTGTCCAAAACGTTGACAAATTCTTTCCCTTGGGACCACAGCAATACGCCAGCGTTCTGGGGTAGTGCCCTGGGATCGATGATCGATATGTTGGCCCCAGTATCGATGCACGCCTTCAGAGGACGGTCCCTCTCTGTGAAAGCGCGGTGACGATGGGGAGAGAATCTCCTGTCGTGCGTAAGAAGCAGTGAACATTCTTCTGGTTTGGAGCCGTGCCCTTTGCGCGCGTTTCTCCCTGCGCGGATGGTCGCTGTAGTTTTTGTCCTCTGGACAGTCCTTGGAAAAATGACCGGGCTGGTCGTAATTAGAACAGTCGCTGCGCCTCGTGCGTTTGAAAGGTTTCGGTGATGGGACATTCGTCGGGGCACCCGTCGTTTGCTGCGTTGATATCGCATGTTCGTGCGTGCCTTATTTTCGTGGTAGGGTTTTCTCTGGGTGGCCCAGAGTCGTCGCGCAGTCAATCAGCTCGATGACCGACTTACAGCTTAGGGCTGCCAACGGATCGACCCACTTTCCTCGATAATTCCGTGTAGGATAAAGGAGATCCGTTCGCTGGCTCCTAGCTCAAAGGAGGCTCGCTTGAGCATGGCATTCTTAGCGTGAAATATACTGCACAATACTATCATTGTGGTGGAGCTGTCGACGTTCTTGGTACTCCGAGAACTGTTGAAGCTTTGGCGAAACGTTCCTTGATGGCTTCCTTCCATACTTCCCAGTCGTCGATCCGGGAACCGTGTTACTTGTACCAGTCTTGTGCGGCACCATGAAGTCGGGTGACGGCGTTGAGCAGGATGAAATTTTGTGTCCAATTTGCGAGGGAGCCACTCTTTCGATTTCTCGAAGCTTAGTTGGCGAAGAACTTGGCTCTACAATCTCAAGGTGTGAGTTCAAACCCCGATAAGTGACTGCAATCATTTTATACACCAACTGATCTCTTTTACGCCACGCCGCGGTGTTGGCGCTTCGAGCGTAGTTCCGGTCTGAAGCTGTAGGCTGAAGTCGTTATGCAGGACGGCATTCTTGGGCTGTTTTAGAAGAAGCCAGACTGAAACCCGCCAGCTCTTCAAAACGCCGCGACTGGGGCTGTACCAGAAGAGCCGGGAAGGGTTTGAAGATCAGTTTTCATGTGTTTTCTGTCTGCTCGGTTCTTCCAAGAACGTGGATAGGTGCTTTGAAAAGGAAAACAGACACCTTCCGGACCACGATTGCTTGTTCAAGAAGCATTTTGGGTTGAGTTCACAGACATTTCTGGCCGTCAAATGTATTTGTTTTGTTCCAACACGAACGCAGGAAAACCGTCAAGTTGTCCGGACCGCGTTCAGCGAGCCTTACGTTCAAACGGTCATCGAATCTTTCAAACTGTCGTCTGCTCTTTCAAACTCGCCGCATACTGTCGCCTGCCCGTTCAAACGATAGCGGCGGGACACCAAACGTTGTGACAAGAAGTATCTGCAGGCCTCAAAAACTCTTAAGTTTGAAGGTTTTTTCGGGCAAGTAGGCTCCGTATACAACAGTCGATACAAGGAGATGTTGACAATTGTTACTAGAGGAGTGTTATGCCTGATTTTGCTTGGTTCTATTTGATTGTGATTTTCAACATCAACGTCGAGTATCTCAGCTTACCGTACGCGTATTTGCAGTCGAGCTACTGTCACAAGTGAAAATAGCGAACAGCATCTCATTCTTGTGAATCAGGCTTCAGTGTCCAATCTTTGGCGTTCACGCGGAGTGAATCGCCGCACGTCACATTATCTACACGAAATTTTGCGGTGTAACGAGCCTTGTTAATTTCGCTCAGTTCCCTATAGTAGTAAGACATTGCTAGAACATGTAGAATAAACAATTCCAACTCGAAAACAGCAAGGGCGCTCACACCGACGACGACAACATCACATTCCATAGGGTTTGGTAATGCGAGACGCCACACTCCATTGCGCGTGCGCGGCGCCGATGGCGTGCCTCACAGGGCGCTCAGATTTGTTTGTAAACATGGAGTTGGTGTATAGGGTTTCCTATGATCATAACGTTTTTCAGTGTCGATTTCTCGTTGGAGCTGTGTGGTTACAGTCAAACGTTACAGAAATCCATAAAAATCGACTGAAAAAACATTTTGTTACTTCCGTTTCGAAACCCAATACGAGATCTGGATCTCTGCAGACTGCAGACAAGGCTAGCGGCGCGCATGCGCAATAGCCGCGTCTTTTTGCGGACAGCGTAGAGGAAGGGAAGAGCGGCTCTATGAAAACTCCCTAATGTGAACCAGCCTTGAAGCGAAAAATAGGTACTCTAATTAAAAATTTAATAAACATTTACCCGACGTTTCGGGACCAGCTCAGTCCCTTGTTCACGGGTGAGTGACGAAAGAAAAGAACACGCGTCGCTTAAATGTACAGTCGCCGCGGAGTTAATAGCTCCACGCGAGCGCGCGCGTCTTTTTCCGAGGGGCGCTTGACTGGTGGCTTGCGATAGAACTAGAGATGACGTCAGGGCGATTCCATTCGGAGTGGATGGGGAAGCCGCTCAATTCAAGGGAACCGTTGTTATCATCTGCCTGTGTGCCTGCGGGTGAGTGTAGTTCGAATGAAACTGGGAGATGATTCTGCAGAAGTTAGAAAATACGCCGTGTTCTCTTCTCTCTTTCCAAACAGCGATCTCATTCGTGCTCGTCGATCTTGACTCATGCAGAATCATCTCCCTTTTGATTCGAACTACGCTCACCCGCAGGCGAGGAGGCGGATGATAACAACGGTTCTCTTGAATTGAGCGGCTTCCCCCGTTCACTCCGCATGGACTCGCCCTGACGTCATCTCTAGTTCCATCGCAACCACCGTCAAGCGCCCCCTCGGAGCAAACGCGCGCTCGCAGTGGAGCTATTAAGGAGTTTTCGTAGACCGCGTTTCCCCCTCCGCTAAGCCCTCCGCAACGAAGCAGCCGCTACTGCGCCGGCGCGCCGATGGCCTTTACTGTAGAGTTCCGACTAGCGTAGCTGGTTGCGGAGAGCGTTGCGGGACAGCGGAGACGATCTACGAAAACTCCTATTAACCCCGCGGCGACTGTACTACATACGGATGTAGGGGCTTTGCACACGTCACGCAGTCCCGAGACGTAGCTGCTGGGCAGGGAGCCCGAAGTACGATTCACGTTCCCTTTTGTGTGCTGGATGAACCAAGACTTGACAAAAAGCCGCTTTCGCCAATTCCTCTCCAAGGCCAGCACGGTGCTTCCCTCGAAGTCCGACTGTGTGGCCGGCTGCTTCTGCGTGCTCCGCGAGGGCGCCTGGCCTCCACGTCCTTCTTCAGGATATCGTACTTGTGTCGCGTAAGCATCTCTGCGAAGTTCTTACTTTCGCCAACGTATGAAGCCAGCAAGCCTCGGGCCTAGGGAGCCTTCATGTGCACTTTGCTAGGGTGATGCCACCCTTGTAATACCTCTCGCCGACAAACCAGCAGCCATTTTGGTTCTCGGCGATAATCCATGGGGCTTATAACCCTCCCGGAAACAAGCACCTTATCTTACAAGTTCGGAGCAGCGTTGTCGAACCCACGGAGGAGGGCTAGCATTTTCACCCTCGGAATAGAGGACCGATGGACACAAAGGCCACTTTCCGGCGCACGGGGAAACAATGAGGAACAAAATGGCGGCGGAAGAGGGTGTGGGAAAGGGAAACAGGCAGTTGGCATCACTCAATGCGAAGCGCACATGAAGGCACTCTACTCGGGCCTAGAGTGCCTTCATGTGCGCTTTGCGTAGAGTGATGCCAACTGTCTGTTTCCCTTTCCCACACCCACTTCCACCGCATTTGTTCCTCATTATTTCCCCGTGCGCCGAAAGTGGCGCTTGTGTCCATCGGTCCTCCCATCCGAAGGGGAAAAATGCTAATCCTCCCTCCGTGGGTTCCGCAACGCTGCTCCGGACTTGTGAGATATAGGTGCTTGTTTCCGGAGGTTACAAGCCCCGACGGATTATCGCCGAGAACCAAAATGGCTGTAGTTTGTCGGCGAGTGGTATTACAAGGGTGCCATCACCCTAGCAAAGCGCACATGAAGGCTCCCTACTCGGGCCCTTTCTTTGGGGGGCCAATCCTTCGGGAGGGGGAGGTGATGACCGATTGTTGACACGGGCTTATGAGTCACCACAATCCCGTAGCGATCGAGGACGCGGGAAAGGGCCTCGCTGGTGCGGCTAATGCGACAGCAGCGCATCAAGATCCAGTTAGCGAATCGGATCCACTTCAAGCACTACGTTTACATGGATTCGGATCGACCAGTAGCGGCACCTCGTGTCGAAGGATCAGAACGCAAACCTCGTGACCTTCAGATTGTTTCCGAGGTGTCCGGTTTGCCCTGCGAGAGCGAGGGATTACGGGAGCAAAGCTCCCGTAATCCCTCCCTCGAGCACTCGATTCGATCCGCTAGCGTATACATAAACTACGTTTACATGGATGCGAGCTGCAGCGCATCGGATCCAGTTAACGAATCGAATCGGTCCATGTAAACAACTCGGATTGGATCGGATCGGATCCGATCCGATCCGCTGGGACAGGGTGGTTTGAGTTGGTCAATCCGAATCGAGACTCTCCATGGCTACGTTTGCATGGATGCGACTGCAGCGCATCGGATCCAGTTAACGAATCGAATCGGTCCATGTAAACAACTCGGATCGGATCGGATCGGATCCGATCCGATCCGCTGAGACGGGGTGGTTTGAGATGGTCAAGCCGAATCGAGACTCTCCATGGCTACGTTTACATGGATGCGACTGCAGCGCATCGGATCCAGTTAACGAATCGAATCGGTCCATGTAAACAACTCGGATCGGATCGGATCGGATCCGATCCGACCGCTGAGGCGTGGTTTGAGATGGTCAATCCGAATCGAGACTCTCCATGGCTACGTTTACTATGGATGCGACTGCAGCGCATCGGATCCAGTTAACGAATCGAATCGGTCCATGTAAACAACTCTGGATCGGATCGGATCGGATCCGATCCGATCCGCTGGGGCGGGGTGGTTTGAGATGGTCAAGCCAGAATCGAGACTCTCCATGGCTACGTTTACATGGATGCGACTGCAGCGCATCGGATCCAGTTAACGAATCGAATCGGTCCATGTAAACAACTTGGATCGGATCGGATCGGATCCGATCCGATCCTGTGGGCGGGTGGTTTGAGATGGTCAATCCGAATCGAGACTCTCCATGGCTACGTTTACATGGATGCGACTGCAGCGCATCGGATCCAGTTAACGAATCGAATCGGTCCATGTAAACAACTTGGATCGGATCGGATCGGATCCGATCCGATCCGCTGGGACGGGGTGGTTTGAGTTGGTCAATCCGAATCGAGACTCCCATGTATACGCTAGCGGATCGAATCGAGTGCTCGAGCGAGGGATTACGGGAGCTTTGCTCCCGTAATCCCTCGCTTTGAAGGCAAACCGGACACCTCGGAAACAATCTGAAGGTCACGAGGTTCGCGTTGTGATCCTTCGACACGAGGTGCCGCTACTGGTCGATCCGAATCCATGTAAACGTAGTGGTTGAAGTGGATCCGATTCGCTAACTGGATCCGATGCGCTGCTGTCGCATCCATGTAAACGTAGCCATAGAGAGTCTCGATTCGGATTGACCATCTCAAACCACCCCGTCCCAGCGGATCGAGATCCGATCCGATCCGAGTTGTTTACATGGACCGATTTGATTCGTTAACTGGATCCAATGCGCTGCAGTCGCATCCATGTAAACGTAGCCACAGACTCGATCGGAAGGGGGCTACTCCGCCCTAGGGCCCAGGGGTGGATGCCTTGATTTCTCGAGTATCCGGAGAATAAACCGTCGAGGGTAGCCGTTCTTGCGGAGATCCGATATTACGACACTGATTTCCTCATGGAGGCTCTTCGTTTTGGAGCAGGTGGCGAAGGCGCGCCTGAACAGTGCAGAGGCCACCGACTCTTTGTGACAACGGGGGTGGTTGGAATCAAGCCCCAAGTATCTGCCAGTATGGGTTGGCTTCCTGTAAACAGCGAAGCTTAGCCCACTGCCACTACTAGTTACCAGTACATCCAGAAAGAGAAGGGAACCTTTGTCTTCGCGTTCGACCGTGAATTGTAGCGACTCATTCACCGAGTTCAGGTGTTTAGAAAACAAGCCACCTCACGGGTTTTAACCATGCAGAAACAGTCGTCCATGTAACGCAGGAACGTTCTGGGTTAAGGCTCGAAAGTGTCGAGAGCCTTGCGTTCGATGGCCTCCATTGTGAGGTTTGCCATTGTCACAGATATGACTGCCCCCATGACTGTGCCGCTGGTTTGCTTGTAGTACTTCCCGCTAAATGAGAAGTATGTGCTGTTCAGGCAGAGCTCTAGTAGTCGGCAGATCTCGTCAACCAATAGGCACGTTCTCTCCGGGAGTTTTTCGTCTGCCGAGAGAGTACTTCTTGCAACGGATACCGCCAATGGCACTGGGATGTTGGTGAAGAAAGACACCACGTCAAAAAAGACGAGGCTCTCGTCGTCATGTAGCTCTAAATCGGAAACCAGCTCTATGAAGTGACTAGAGTTCTGCACGTACGTTGGAGTATTTTCGGGGAGGGGTGAGAGAAGCCTGAGGACGTAGTTGGTGACGGCGCGCAAAGCTGACGTTGTGAAGTCCACAATAAGTCGAAGTGGTACACCGGCCTTGTGTATCTTGGGGAGACCGTACAACGCCGGGATGGATCCGTTCCTGGAGATGAACCTCATGTAAAGGCTGCGGAAGTCAGGGTATTTCTGGAAGATGATTGCGGGTGTTTTGTGGAGCGTTTCTTGCACTTTTCTTGAGGAATCTCTTGGCAAGGAAGTGTAGGCACTGCTGCCAAGGAGCTCAAGCAGCTTTTGGTCGTACTTCTTTTTGTCCATGACGACGGTGGCGTTTCCCTTGCCTGCCCGCAACACTACGATGTTTTTGTCTTCCTTGAGGCGACGCAAGGCCTGGTTTTCCTCTGCCGAAATGTTGGGAGGTTTCCGCTGAACTGTCTGAGATATGACGCCAATTGCTTTCAACCGAGCCTTCTTGCGCGTAGCCCTGACGTCTCTTTTTTTTTTTTTTTGTTTACAGGGATCTCAGTGACCGAAAGCTTGAGAGACGACAAAGTTATTTCACGTTGCGACAGGCAGTGCGGTCGCCGTCAACAGAACTGTCGATGTGTCCGAACGAATCGTAAATGGCACTAAGGCGGAACACGGACATTGGCCATGGGTCGTCGGACTCTACACCAAGAGCACAGGCCGCACCTTCTGCGGAGGGGTTCTGATCAGCGCATGGTTCATTTTGACAGCAGCTCATTGCATACAGTAAGAGTGATATGTCCCTTCCGCTTTTCTTTATTGAAATGCCTTACCGTTCGACAGGCACCTACCATAAAAAGAAGTAAACATGAAAAAAGCAGCAGGATTAGCAAAGCAAAAACGCAGCTATCATTGATAAAATACCCAAACAACAGGCGAGCTGGTGACAATTCATCTTTGAAAAGATTGGCAGCGACCTTTTCCTTCAGAGTCCTATAATGCATAAAATGCATTGTAGGGAATCGCTGAAGCAATTGTTGAGGGTTTTGGTGTGTCACTTGACGTATATTTTCCCGCTAAATTTAGCGAGAAAACTGAATGGTTGTATAGGACACGCGACGGCAGGTCACCTGACGTCGATTTCCCCCGTTAAATTTAGCGGGGAAACTGGGTTGGTGTCTAGGTCACAAGACCTGAATTTTCCCTCTAAATTTAGCGTGTAACTGAATTGGTGTATGGGTCACGTGACATCTATTTCCCGCAAAATTTAGCGGGGAAACTGAGTTGATGTTTTGTCCTCAAGAAGTGTATTTTCCCGCTAAATTTAGCGGGAAACCTGAGCTGCCATACAGGTGACGTCCGTCAATTTCCCCAAGGTGTATAAGTCGCGTGACGTCCTGTGAAGTCGCGTGATGCCACTTTCCCCGCCAGTGCACAGACAAACGGACAGACGGACAAAATTTTGGTATCGGGGGTAAAGTTAAAAAGCATTTACTGCTTTAAAATTTTGAGACTGTGGAAAGCAGGAAAAAGAGACAGCACACAGAGTCCCAAGCACAGTCACGGCTTGTTGGCCAGCCACACGTTTATTAGCTTTTCCTCCTCGCCGCTTGTGGACACCAGTTCCTCCAGATAGGAAGGGCCCAACGATAAATCCCCACACGCCCCGCCACGTCACACATAGATGTGACAATCTTACGCTCCCAGACGAAGCCGCAATGTTGCCGCCTGCCTGCCGACCGCCGAAACCGCTGACCCCCCCCCCCTTTCCGCCCTTAAAGCCGTCTCTTTCTCAAATAAAGCCCCGGCGTCACAACCTTCACCACAAGTCCCCAGACTAACAACAAACAAGGCACCATAAAGCCCATACTCTTGAAAAACCTCTGATTCAAATCCACATAAACCGGTTCTCCTTAGCCTATACCTCCCCTTCTGCCCCCTCCTCTCTTCCCCTCCGCCGTACATAAAACAAAATGGTAAAACAGACAATACGGGAACTGAACAAAATACGAAGGATACAAAGAAAGCGTAACCAATTACTGTAAACGATATAATTTTCGCGAGGTCCTAATTTTCGCGAATTTGGCGAATCGCCTACAATTTGAGAAAAATAGATCCCGCCAACTATTCCGGTAAAACGTAAACACATTGGACCGCGTCGCGAAAATTAGAACCCGCTAATTACTCCAAAATTTCAGCTTTGACCTAAATCGCGAAATATTGAGCCCATGAAAAACAAGTCGTATACAGTATTCATGACTCGCGGTATGGAAAAAGGAACGTAAACAAATACCTGGTTTGTTTGTCTAAAATACTGCAGGGGTTAATAATACAATTTCCCACACTAGCTATTCTAATAATTTCTAACCTTTTTCTGGGGCCATTTTCTAAAATAAAGTTTTAGACTCACCCTACACAGGGACACGCCCATCGCACTTATCCACGCATTTGGCAATCTCCGTATTTTGCGCCCTTCAGCTCATTGCAATTTAGTGTTCCATTAACCTCTTCCTGAATACGTCTCCAGTGGCGGATACAGAGGGGCAAGGGAGGGGGGGGGGAGAGGGGTCAGGTGCCCCCCTCCCCTATGTAATTTACATTTGTAAAAGTTTAGGGAGGGAAAAAAGCAGGGGGAATTTGTGTTCTCAAACATCTGAGCAGCTGACCCCCCCCCCTCCCTTTTCCCTTCTGGAAACACCTGCATCCGCCCCCGTATACATCTTCCTGTTTGACGCAAGTTTATATACCCGCACGCCAAAGTGATGCTCCGAATTCTGGACGACTCTGGGCTTGGAGGGATGCTGTAAAGTGTAAGGGAGGTCAATAAGAGCACGCTTCCGCTGAAATTCTTCCTCAAAAAATTACGAGACTGACATGCCGTTAGACATTGTGATTAATAAAGCGGGAACGTGGCAATCGGTCCTCTCAGAGGTTTTGATGAAGAGGCTATTAGTTGTTCCTTGGGGCAACGCTTTGTCGTTCCGCGATTTCAAGGAGTTTGTGGACCTACTGGGAGATTTTCACAGTCGGGAGTGCAAGGTGGCCTCTCTCGATATCAATTATCTATACCAGGGGTGGCCAGGCTGACCGGACCTAAGAGCCGCAAACAAAACCACGAGGCTTCCAAGAGCCGCGGGGGGGGGGGGGGAGTTTTGCCAGAGCAACAAACGAAACTCGAACTACTTTCAATGTATCCGAGTCAAAAGCAGTCCAACTGTACTGTAAGGTAGCAGTAGCACAAGACTACCAAATGGCAACCTGTACGTCTTTCAATTTAAACCGCATTCCATTTCTCTTTTGGGGAAGTGCTCGTGTGGCCGGGAGGGAGGCGGAAGGGTTGTAGGGGGGGGACGTATTGGAGGGAGTTGCGAGCCGCACTTTTACACACGAAGAGCCAGATGCGGCTCGCGAGCCGCAGCTTGGCCACCCCGGATCTATACTATTCTTTGGACCAGAGTAAGTAGTTGAATTGAGTGAAGGTTTTGTTAGAGGACAATCTGGTTAAATTCCAAGCGTTGGGGGTAGACATAGACAGTTACAAGAGGTTATTCGAAAAGTATCTGACAATAACCGCTATGGTGATGGAGGAAAGAAGTATGTCCAAAAAAGGTGAGCGTACATTTGCTCCCATTTGGCGCCGATTGTCAGAACCACTGCACTTTGAAACCTGAGAGGTTTCAAAGTGCAGTGGTTTTGGAAAGGTCTCAGAAAGTTTTGCTCTGATCAGGCGCTACGTGGATAGCATTTTGATTGGAAAACAATAGTGCATTGTAACAGTTTTTTATAGCAGGGGCAGCGCCGGAGCTTAAATTCGTTTGTGAGCTGCGAAGGGTGGTTCACTGCAGTTTTTATACATTCAGTTGTTTTTTGGAGAAGGAACTGTGTTGGCGGTATGAAAAAAGTGAACCCAAGTATGTTTTGCCGTACTTAAGTTTTTTACGCAAAGACGGTCATGCGCGGTGTAGTTTCGTCGTTACTAATTAATGCGATGAAAAGTCGTACGCACACAAGGCAGGCGTCGCTGTGCAGGCTCAAGCTGTGAGGTTGACAAAGGCAGGCTATGAACAAACAAAAAATATTGATCAGTTCAGCGGGGAGGATCTTTCTAGCGAATGGTGTGGAGGTTAGACCAGGTTGCGTGCATACCGTACTACCGCTCATTTTTACACAATTTGAAAGCGGTTGCGAGAAACTTGATCTAATGATCGTCTTCAGAGCCGATTTCAAACTGAGCAGGTTTATTCCGTTTACGGGCGGGTGGAGAGGTCGCGCCAAAAAAAAAAAAAGAAACCGTGAAGTGCAGTGCTTTGAAGAGGTAATCTACGGCATCCCTTTTGCGTGTAGGTTTACATACGTGGGTCAAATAGGGAGGCGTATTAATGACCGGCTAACGAAACACAAAAGAGCAGTGAGCTCAAGGGTTTTAAAATTTGGAGATTGCCAAAGGCGTAAATGAATGCAGTGAATGTGTCCCTGAATGGTGTGAGATCGAAATTTTATGTAAAAAAAAATTATTGGGAAAAAATAGCTGAGATACTGTTGGAGTAGCTTGTGTAGCCAGTGTTTGTTTGAGATAAACAGACCAGGTCTTTCTTATGTCTAGGGCCCTACTTTCGTACAGCGGGAGATGAAGAATTGGTCATGTTTTCTTTGTATCATTGATATTTTTGTGCGTTCACAATTTGTCTTTGTCGCGTTTTTTTCTTTTTTTTTCGGTGTGCGGGTGGAGGGGAAGAAATGAGTGAGGAAAAGGGGATATATAAGAGAACGGAGACCGGTACTTAGAATACTCAGAGGTTTTCTAAAAATTGCCGCTTTATGGTATCTTATTTGCTGTTGGTTTGAGGAGATGGGAGGGTTGTCTCGGTGGGGCTTCGCTCCAAAAGGAGAAGGGTTTGGGGGGCGTCAGTGGCACCGGCGGTCGGCAGGCGGCAGCTTTGCGACTGCGTTTTGGAGCGCCAGATACTCGCATGCATGTGTGAGTGACGGGATATTTGGTGGGACGTGGGGGGGGATGGATCGCTCGGTTCCCGCGTCTCTGGAGCAAATTGTGTACAAAAGTGGCGAGGAGGGAAAGCTATTTAACGTGTGGCTGACAAATAAACCTTTGCGGTATTTTAGACTCTGTGTGTGATATCCCCTTTCCTTCTGTTTTTTTAGTCTCAAGGATTTTCAAAGATAAAAAAACTGAACCCAATTAATCGAAGCAGTAACACGAAACAATCAAATCACTCTGAAGCACCAATCATAAAAAAGAGTCGATTACAACAGAACTAATGTTAGCTCTATCCTCTCGTTGCAGTACGGATTCCCCCGTGACTGTAAAGCAAATTAAACAATATAAATAAAAAAAGGTCCAACGTTCCATACGCTCGCTGCTTTATATAAAAATGCCTATGCTGCAGATGAGGAGATATATGTGAAGCATAGCGGAACATTCTGGGACTGGGGTGTAAATGAAGGAAAAAAAGAACGGTAAAAATAAAAGGCCCCCTCCTCTTTTTTTTCTTTCTAATTTTTTACGTTTCAGTCTTCAGTTTTATTCTTCAGCTCCTGCCAAGACTACACATCGAAAGGAAAAAAAATTATGTCGTAGTGGCGTGTGCCAAAGGCCCCATAGGGCAAATTATTAGCGTTCAGTATAATAATATAAATAATTACTTTTCAGTAATTCAAATACGATTGATTAATCTTAAATGTGTGTTTTTAACTAGGAACTTGACGCGAATGATCGAAAACTGCCGAATTCACCCACATTACAACTATATAGGCACGCGCAGGATCTTATGGCGTTCAGAAAAAATGCACAGTTTGGACGCGTTCCTAGGTTTCGGTTTCTCACCGGAGCGAATGTCCGCTCTAGCAATCCCGCACCCCGCGTTCAAGACGCGCAACGTGCGTGCGTCACCATGCAGCGCAAATAGAAGAGGCTACAGTCCGTCTCACTAAAACCGTGCAGTACAGCCAAACCTGCTCAAGAGGAGGCAAAGGAGGAACGGAGAAATTCCAGCCCTTCTCTCCCGTTCCCCCTTTCCCTCATCTTGAACAGGTTCGCATACGCTCTTTTCCCTGTAGCTTTGACTGTACTGCATGGTTTTAGTGAGACAAAGAATAGGTTAGAAAGCCTTCGGACTGCCACATATGAAGTTCGCCATTTTGACGTTGTTGCAAATGTGAAGACGTACCTTTGCGTGCGATGCGTGGAGGAGCAAGCACGTTGTGCGTTTTGGCAATGAGGGAGAGGGATTGGTGCGCTTTGATAAGAAAACCGAAACCTGGAAACGCGTCCAAATTGAGCAATTCTTCGAAACGCCGAAAAATAGCTGCACTGAGAAAATAGCTGCACGTGACTTATATAATTGTATATGGTGAATTTAGTATAGTTTGCGGTGATTCGCGTCAGGTTTCTGTTTAAAACCGTACCTCTAAAGTTAATAACTAAAAAAGCATGTACTAAAAGTAATTTTTACCCAATTATACCGAACGCTAATAATATTTCTCAACGGGCCCTTTGGCACAGACCACTAGGGCGTGAACCTTTCCATGTGCGATACGTAGTTTTCGCACGAACGATTTGACCCACGTTTCTAAGAACACCCTGTATATACAAACGAACAAGCTTTCTCGTGTGTAAGAAATGGAAAATTAAGAACCAGAAACAAAAATGTCTTGAATGAGGGCTTTTTGTGAGCAGAACCGCTGTCAATTGGACGTCTCCATTTTTGACGAGATCAAAAAACAATTCATCCGTCGATACAAATTCTGATGCCGAGACACAAAAAAAATAATTTAAGGTTCAAGATAGTTTGTATGCGTAGATGGAAACTTTTAATTAACGATATACGATAGAATGTTCGAAGTTGACCCCATAAAAAAAATGTATGTGACATTTTTTATGGTGTTAGTGATCATTAGGTCCTTACTCTGCTGAGTGAGAAAAAAATATGATGTGTAGTTGTCAAGAGATGGCATGCGCCGGTAGTTTCGCGGTACTCTTCAAGGCCTCCCCTATAACGTATTTTCGGTATATATACATTAACAAAAGTATATATATATATATATATATATATATATATATATATATATATATATATATATATATATATATATATATATATATATATATATCCACAAACGCATGTGTGATAAGGACGGCGTAAGTCGCGCACACGCGACGTACGCCTTCCTCATCATACTCAAATTATAATGTTCGTTGAAACTGAGGGATTGCAGCGTCATTTATATTACAAGAACCCTTTCTTTTTCTTTCTTTTTTTTTTCTCTACTTCGTTAGAGATCGTGAGACAGCGAGCTTTGCGGTCTTCCTAGGAACTTCAAGAAAACCCCCGAGAAATGATTCTGGTTCTGTAATTGTGCAGTTTAGTTTTGAATCCTACGAGGAGAACGAAACATACTACGACATAGATAATCTTTCTCAATACGAAGTTGACCCTGGTCAAAATCCGGAACACTCTGACGAACCAGTTCCCGAGGGCCTGTTCATGGACGTGGATGAAGTATGTGCAGCGCATCAAAGCAGCGATTGCACGATGATGCCCGTAAGTACTTGGTCGACAGAAGCTCACTTGCGCCGTTACGTTCTGCTCATGAATCCAGTCCTATTTTTGTATTATCACTTGTTCACTGTGGTCAAAATTGAACAATGTTTTCACAGAGGGACATTGCTTTAGTAAAGCTCAAAGAAAGTGTCAATTTCACCGACTACATACAACCGATCTGTCTTCCTGATGACTCGGAAGACCCTCCTGACCACGCTGCAATCTACGTCGCCGGGTGGGGAATAGGTAAGACCCAGAATTTATTTCGCATTAATCAAATGAAATAGAATAGAACCGTGAGTGGGATCCCAAAGAGGAGCCAGTGCAAAAGGCTAAGAGGACTGACGAGGCACTGGTCCCTTAAAGTTCACACAAGTACCTAGATAAATTAGCAAAAAGACTGCATTGGGCTGTAATTTACGAACTTAAACATAGTTATCGGCATCTTCCAGATAACATAAATATATATAAATAACATAAAAAAAATGCAAAATACTCACGAAACATGAATGGAATATATCAGGGAGGCCAAGCTGCGGATTGCGAGCCGCATGCGGCTCTTCGCATGTTAAAGTGCTGCTCGCGGCTCCCTCCCCTAACTCCCCCCCCTCCTCCCTCCCGGTCACACGAGCACTTTTCCAGAAAGAGAAATGGAACGCGTTTCAAATCGAAGGACATGTTGCGGTTTGGTAGTCTTGTGCTGCTACCGTATGTTCAATTGAACTGTTCTTGGGCCGATCGGAGGGGACGTGTCGCGTCGAGCTTCCGCTTTTTGGCCCCTTCCTGACCTTTTCTTCGGTTTCTTCCGTTCCGAAGACGATTAGAAAAAGGTTGGAAGTCCGCCCGGTACGGCGGAATATGCACCCTCAACATCACGAGGAGCGGAGAAAGGCGAGAGCTGAAGCCCTCAACAAGCAGCATTGTAACAACTCTGGCGTCCTTCAAGTGGACGCTGCACCGCATCCGGGCGGCGCATCTCGTAACGCCTGTTTCGCGATCGCCGTGGTAAACAGCGACGGATCCACGGTTGCCCAGGCCTCCGTGACCACCAAAGCCACTGCTGTGGCGGAAGGGGCGGCCATTGCACTGGCCCTGGTTCACGCGGGCCCCCTCTCAACGACGATCACCAGCGACTCTAAGACGGCAGTCCGCAACTTCGCCAGAGGCAGGGTGTGCGCGGTAACAGAACGCATCCTTCGATCCTTCAAGCAGGCTCCGACCGCACCAGACACTCGTCTCGTGTGGGTCCCCGCTCACTCGACTCACGAGGGGAACCAAACGGCACACGCAACGGCAACTCGAGCAACTTCCCTCCGAATGCCGGCCGGCACGCTGCCAAGTTCCCTTAGCGGCGTCGACGAGGCGGCGTCCCACCACCTTTCGATGTCCAAGGACTGCCTGACGGTGTTTCAAGAGATCTTGCAACACTACCGCTCAGATGCAGGAGAGTTTATCCACCACCCGACAAAAGGCTCACGAAGTTCCAAGTCTTGAGGTGGAGACAGCTGCAGACAAATACTCTCCCCTGCCCGGCCTTTTTGCGGCATATCTATCCCGCCGTCTTCGACGGGAGGTGCGCCCGCTGCCCGCCACCAGTTCCCGCCGACGGGGGCACTGGCCCGACCAAGGCCACCATCGCACACTTGTTTGGGAATGTCACCTTCGACCCTCCCTCGCCTACTCTACGGGACTTTGTCGCCCACCTTCGAGAAGAAGAAGAGGACCCGCTGGATCCCCTTGGATCGTGCTTCTCCGAAGCTCAGACCCACACATTCAAGCCGAAGTGGTTTCCCGAGCGGATAAGATAGCGACGGAAATAACGGACACGCTACAAAAAGCGAACGAGCGTTCGACGTTCGACTTGGCGTGAACATCGGTGCATATGCATCCCTTCCAGAGCTGAGAAAAGCCGCCTCGCATGCATTCCTTCTTTTTTCAGGAACACACTTTTTTTCTTTTTTGGGAAGCCGCGGTGGGTGAACGTCTATCCTGCGGCTTCTTGATGTGGCGTTCAATGAAGTTGTTTCTCTTTCTCTGGACTGTTCTTGACTCGGATCGATTAAAGTAGTTCGAGTTTCGTTTATTGCTCTGGACAAAATTTTTCCTGCGCCTTCCGCCTTCCTCCCCCTCCCCTACGGCTATTTGAGGTTTCGTGGTTTTGTTTGCGGCTCTTAGGCCAGGTCAGCCTGGCCACCCCTGGAATATATGAACGCAAGCCAATAACGAAAAACCCCCAGCGTCAAGAACAGGAACCCTATATGTCATTTTTCATCTAATACAATAAGGTACACATCTTATTAAAATTTTATATCGTTTCCCGCCAGGAGTGCTCTGCAATTTCTTTTAAATATCGTAAATGATCGTGCATAATTTATATTGGGTGTGTTATTCATCAAGTGTATTACTTGATATTGTGAACTCCGCTTTCCGTAATTAGTCCGGGTACTTCAAGCAACATCACGCACCGTATACGACAATGAAACTCTTTCGAATTAGCATAAACAAACTTGTACAGCAATGTGAGCCCTTTTGGACGTTACTCAGAGGCATCAAATTTCAAGGTTCTCTAGGGAATATTTTCTGGCACAAAGAGAAAAAATTGTGGACGATCGAGAGAAAAATAGCTTAAGCTAAGATTGGAAGTAGACAAACTACAGAGGAAGAGCCCCAAGGAAGCGGATATGAATGGGAGTTTTGCTTTAAAGCAGGAGAGTGTGGTAAACCTGTCGAATGTGGTGATCTCTTAGCAACCTGCCTCTCTTTTAGAGAAAGACAAATGTTCTGCCTGAATATAGTCCCGTCACAGCTAGACGTAGTGTCGAGCAGTCAGTCTGTCACTACAAAAATCCCGCCAACCGAGAAACAAGGCTTTATAAATCAGCCGATTAGGACTGACTGCGTGCTAACGATGACAATGGGTTAGATAAAAGGAACTTCAATAATGTCACTTCGCTCAAGAAATAATTGGAAGCTAAGGAAATATCTCTATTGCAGAAAACATTTCTGGTATATAAGCGCTTCTGCCTACAGCGGATTTTCAGAACAAGGTTAAGAACGCAATTGAAGGTTTCTTTCGGCCGTGCACAGAATATCCAAAGAAGCTAAAAGAAAGTAATTGAGGACCCTGTTCTATACAAAACCTCAATGAGGTCCTGTTCTAAACAGGTCCTGCGCTGTTTTATTTTAGAGGTCATGTTCGAACGTGAAATGCATCCAACGTTCAAGATGGGTAGTGGGGAAGCTAGAGCGTCGCTGTCCGTCAAAGGGGCGATGCAACAATTTAGCTTCAAATGAATTTTCCTTTTTTTAATTTTTACGCTATTTATCTTAATAAAAGGGATGAAGAAACAGCTTTATTATTGTGACACATCAAGATTCCGTTTTGTAATACCAAAGCAAAGAACGGGGATGTTTCGAGATTTGCAGCCACAGGTTGGCGGCCATGGGAACTAAGGCATGGCGCCAACCTGGGTTCATTGAAATAAGTTAGAAAGGGGTTGTAATATGTGTTCTATCTAAGGCTATATTTTATAAATATTGTTGCTTCAACATTAGTAAGTGCGTCAAAAGCCCCATATCATCGATAAAATTGCACTATATTCAGCTATGGTGGCGCAACCTGCCCGAGGTGAACAAAACCATTCTTCTCTCGAGTCTCACCCCGTCGCTACTACATCAGTCCAACACAATTGCGGCAAGGCAAGCGCTTCGCCTTCCCCTCCCCACCCTTTTCTTCCCCTATCCACGTCAGTCAGACCAACCTTCAAGGCCCCCATGTGAATCGCAAGCGGAGGCTGCGCTAGCGGACATTCCAATGGCACGTGAATTTTTTTATGTGAGGCAGACTAAACATTGCGTAAATGGACGCTTCAATGAGAATAACAGAGCTGTAAAAATAACTCTGTCAACTCCGAAATAGCGAAGCGCCTTCAGGGATGTAAAAAAGTTACGGCAAATTGCTAGGCAATCGGGCAGCATACGTGAAACGTTCTAGTGTCGAAAGCGTTTAGCGATACTCTGAGTTTCCAGACGCCAGACACCTACGTTCACGGCGCTCTTCATCAGATAATTTAACGCGTACCACGTGTACACTTGATAGTTGTTCCTAGAATGAAGCGATACTACCGCTAGTCCGGCTGGTAAACCTGGCGATCTTCCGGAGCCTTCCATACTATCAAGCTCCTCTCCTTCAGCATGTGGGTCGAGCACCTAATCGGTCACATGCATCCTCGCGTCGAGCACCCTAGCCCTCCTCGTCATAGGTCGATCCCGGGCGGCATGGCACCTCGCCAACACCCAACGCGCGATGTGTCGTGACAAATGGAATAAAGAAAAATGAATGTGTAGTGACACGTTAGAAATACACGTTCTTAAAGCCCGACCTACAAAAAGTTTTTCCGCAAGGTAGGAAACTCTTCTTCACCAGCCTACCATTTTACCTCTCTACCACTGCTATCTTGACCGAGTTGGGTCTCCTTTGATTGCTGCATCTTGGAGCTGGGTAAGCCAGGATAAGCTCCCGGCTTATCTAACCCCAAGCGGCAGCAACAAAGGGAGTCCCCCCCCCCCCCCCCCCGCCGTGAAGATAACAGCAGAAAAGGGTAAAAAGGGAACGGTGGTGAGAATTAACCTCCTTCCCTAACAAAATTTATTTTGTAGGTCGGCTTTTTTTTTGTTTTGATTCCCGCTTGTTGCAAACGCTCTTTTCCTCCGATTGCCTCTCCTCCCCCCCCCCCCCCCCATACACACACTCAAGACCAATCAGAGTTGAGCCTTACGGCCACGCTTTTATCCGGGCTTCACGAAATGCAGAGTACTTAGTCAAAGAACGTTCGACCTTGTAACAGTGCGGCGGACTGGGGCGGTACTGTGGTCTTTTTCAACGAAAGAAATTGTATAAAAAGAGTGTTATAGGAAACTATTAGGATTGCTTCAGTAGGGAATTCTGCAAGTCAGCCCTCAATGACGATGCAGAAACAAGAACATTTTGCAGGTGCAAACAAATAAAGAAAGGAAAACGGGTAGCGTTTAGATGATCGACAGTGTGTACGGGTGACCTTGGCTTGTGTGAGGGTCCAAGGAGTTTTACTCGGACAGAAAAGTATCGCCTGAGAGCGACGGTCTATATTTGGCCCCCTTTTATTTTTTATTTATGTAAATGATATCGCAACTATTATGGAATCCCCGAAGCTTGTCTTATACGCAGACAATAGTAACGCATTTTTTTCTTCAACTTCAAAAAATGCCCTTAGAAACCATGGCAATAGCTATCTTACCGATATATCAGTGCGGCTTTAATATAACAAATTGCTACTAAAAGTAAAGAAAAGGTATATGGTTCTCGCACCTACAAATAAATGCGACAAAACGAAGTTATAGAAGAAATTACTGAACAAGATTTTCTTGGTGTATGGTTTAACCAGGAACTAAGCTGGAACACGCACGTAAATAATCTGAAATCTGAGCTGTCTCAAGCAGTGGAAATGTCCATATAATATACAAAACCTATTATCGTTATGGCAAAAAAAATATTATTCAATATTTGACTTTAAAATCTGTTATTGTATTTTAGTGTGGGACACAACACCAACAAAAAATTTAATAAATTGATTGTCTTTAAAAAAAATTCTACGGATATTTGAGAACTACAGTGGAAGCCAAGGGACCTTCACACCAATCCACGTTTCGACAAATATTACCTACTGAAAATAAATTGAATCTAATATACTAAATTGTTACAGGTAACACACAGTGATAGACTAATTCAAACTCTGCCAGAAACAATAAACCATTTCAGGCTACAATAAAACGACCACCCAAAATCCGCACAAATTACGGAAAACAAACAAAAAAATTCAAGTCTCGAACATTTTAAATAACATCGAAGATCAAATTGACTCTAACTGAAATTTTCTACAATAAAAAAAAAATAGATGTATGCTTTTTTTTGTGGGCAGTGGCATTGCTTGTTAATATTTACTATTTATGTGCCTTTTATGAGTACTAACCATTATATATCTTTGTTTCTACTTACCATATTTTCAAGTTAGAGATTTCGAGATTTAAGTTCTTATGTTAAGAAGCTTTGAATGTTCTATCGTTTTTTTTTTCATCGCATAGTTCATGTATTATTTTATGTACTTTTTTGAAGTGTGTGTACGGTGTATGTTTTTTTTTTGCTTATGTTAAGAGAAGTGTTGAGTGCTGTGTATAGTTTTTTCATCCCAGTTTATGTGTAATTTTATAAACTTTTCTGAAATGAGTACAAGTGTTGTTGTTTTTTCTTTGTTTTTTTTTACAAAGAGATGTGCATTGCTGCTTAAGAGCTGTAAAGGGGGCAGATACCTCGTCAGGCATCATCACTCCTTTAGTTTCACCGGAAGAAAGTCGTGATGATGCCCCCTCCCGATTCCTGCGGGAGGGGGCGTCATCACGCCCCCTCTCTGGTGGTATCGGAAAAAGAACAAATAATGACAGGAAGAAAGAAGGAACTTTAGCAGACGATGTGGAGCGTGTACAAATGTGCGAGAGGACGCTAGATTTGGTTGACTGTATTTAGAAAGCGTGATGAACAAAATTTAGTAAACGGTGTGTTTTGCCCTTTTTTGCCTCCGTCTCGGGTTTTAGTACGTCGATTTACAACCAGCGCCCCGGCATAATAACGGTGTCTTTGACGTTTCGCCGGCAGTAACATAAAACTTTCTTTTATAAATAAATTGCACAAATTTAATATAATATACTTCATTTGCTTTCAAAATACAATGTTTAATATAATGTGGTTGAGTTCTCAGTTCTCTTATGTTCCCTCTATTATTTTCTAGGACTGGGCGTTCATTAAAAACTTTAGCCTGATTAATCGCCACTCTTTAAATGATTAATAAATCGATTATTTCTTTTGTTTATTCTCATGCAAACTGGTTAAAGTAACGTCCAAATTACTTTTTTTTTGCCTTTGCTGAATGGGATAAACGGGGCAATGTACAATTTCGTATTTTTAATTAATGTGTGGTTAAGAACACTTAAAAGACACCCACACTCACAAATAATACTTCAGCAGGAAAGGCAAAACATTTTGTGATATTCTCCGGCAACAGCGAACTCCATTGATTTTTCACAATAGTCTCTGCTGCGCTAAACGGACAATTGCACGACGTGGAAGTGACTTGGACACGTGTAATCTTCTCCAATTGTTTGGAGTTGCAAACCTGACCCCTACGGTTTACCTTAGGGCAAAATCTCACCTATAGTTCGCCTTCATGCAAGTGCACTTGTTCACGTAGGCTAGGTGAAAGCGTTGAAGTTTTAGTTGTTTTTGTTTGTCAAAAGTTAACGGGAGAAATTAATTAATCACGACTAAAGCATTAATCGATTAATCTGTAGGTATATAGATAAAGTCCCCAGTCGTATATTTTTCAATTATTCTAGAACATTTTTGTAGCGTAAGTAATTTTCTATTATTAGACATTGCTGTTGTACCCCAAAATTAAACTGTCACAACATTTGTTTTTAGAAAAATAGAGAGTAATTAATTGTTGTAACGAGCCATCCAGAACCAGGCTTTCAAAGTTATGACATACAGCTCACATAACTCGGAGATAATTCACTCTTCAATTTATTTCCCGCCCAAATATTTTTGCTTCATTACCTGTTCTAATATTACACTTTAAAGTCACAATATGGAGCATGTCTGTAAAACATCTTCGTTGCTGGTTTAAAAAGGCATCATACTTCGTTTTGCTTGTTTAGACTTCTAGCTTGCTACACGGTAGCAATTTGGAAAGCTTCAAAAGATACACGTTTGGTTTTTCTTCTAGACATTGTAGTGTAGCTTTAATACAAAATATTTAAGTGTCGTCAGCATACCTTAATAATTTCGGAGTAGCAGGAACACGATATCAATTATGTAAACAAGAAGAAGTAACGGGTCTAAAATAGAGCCTTGCGGGACGCCATGTGGTATTTCGAAATTATTTGATACTATAATCTGCCAATTTTAACGTATTGCAAACGATTGGTTAAGTAGCCGTTTAATAATGCGGGTGCGACACCAGGAGTTACGCAATTCCCAGTTTTTTGTGTTTTCTAATTTTAAATATTGTGTTGAACGATGTCAAACGTTTTCCTCGAATCTCAAAACAGGCCAAGTGTGAGCAGCTAGTTTTCAATATTTGCAACTATTTTGTCCTCAATCACTAGTACAGCTTGTAGATTTTGTCTCTTTCAAACCCGTATTGTGCACTTGATGTTGCATCGTACTTCGTTAGAAAAATATCAAGGCGGATTTTTATTCCACTCTTGAATATGCTTAGAAAGAAATTGTCAAGACGAAAATTGGCCTATATGTGTGAAGACTTAGTTTGACTAACCCTCTTATAATGGGAGGTATTCTTTGGCTAGTTTCGACGTCTTTTAAGCTAAAACACTGCAGGACTGTTGTTGCAAGTTAGAAATTTATACCCAAATCCTGAACCAAAATGAAAGAAAGAACCAACGATGCATCTTTATTTTTGCCCGCTTTTCCAGGCACGAGATAGGACCCCTAGCTTGATTGTGTTGGTTGGGTTCATGCGCCATTGTTCGTCCATCCCTTGAATCGGGGTGTAGTGTGGTTAGGTTGGATTCATAGCAGTTTTTGAGCAACATTCGATCTTAACAATATTTAGTGCAGTTTGAATTTACGCAATGGGCCCTTTTTGTTTTGCTGTTTTGGATACAGCTTAAATACACAGCACGTGGAAACTTTAAACACTTCTCCCGGAGATTGTCACTGTGCTCGATGACACCATTTAGTGTTCTAATGGGTAAGGGTTAAAGAATTAAGCAGAAGAGGACGACGATACCTGAGATGGCCTAAAATTAAGAATGATTAGGATCGCTCAAACTGCAAATCTTTACATTTGGTGCAGTCGACAGGAGCCTCGTGTAGGATATGGATTTGATTATAAATATTTTAGGATAACCGGTTGAGAGTAGAAAGCTTCCAAGGACAAAAAGCCAGTTAACCCCAGGGACATGCCCCGCTGCCGGGAGATCATCACTTTTGCCTCCACCAATGCAAAATTGGCACCAGAAGAGCTTGTTTAAAGATGTACAACAAAATAGAACGTCATACTGAATGGATTTTCAACGTTTGCTCGAAAACCCTAAAGCGTCTCTCAGCCTGACAGACTGTGACCGAGGAAAGTGTGACGTCAATGTTTATGCAACTTCTTCGCAGACAACTGTTACAAAAGGAGTAAACGATGCGCGTGCTTGGAGCTACGACGGTAGTAATAGCGAGGACAACACCTGAATGTAGAACTTGTAAAGCTCGGACACGTTCAATGGCAGAATCGGCGGCAGTCGCTATCTCAGTTGAATTTTAATGAGATGCGTGTGCGAAGAACCTACCTGCAAGAGATGAAGACAGAATAAACATTCTTGGACTCTAGTTAGCAGGAAACGCAAACAAGAGCTACAAACTTCGCATGATCCGGACATGCAGACGACTCACGGTGCTTTGGAAAATAAAATTTACAACTTCATTTAAAACGAACGCTGTGGAGCGCAGGGATAAAACGATGCTATACAAACATCGAGATGGTTCCTTCCTTTGTTATTTTTGTAGGAAACTAAAATTTCTCTAACTCGCCGACCCTGCGCTACCGGAGACATCCAAAGAAGTCATACTTATCTGGCCTAATAAATTCTAACAAGCGTACAGGGAGTTGGTCAAGATCACGACCTCCTGCAATCCTTACCTACACGCAGAAAAAGTGTGCTAGCGCGCGCCTTGTAGCACAGACAACCGCGGGCAGCGTTTCGTCGCGCTATTACTGTGCGACTTTACGTAAAGACCTTTTTGTCTGCTGGGTCATCCGCATGTCAATTAATATGCGGATGCCCTGTGCACTTCAACACCCCATGTTCTATTGTCTCGTCTTCGCCTTGGCATGTGGCAGACCGCTTATCCATTTTCTCATTCTTTGTCCCACATGTCCTAGTCATCATTGCTCCTGTTTTAGTCTCAAATAACAACGAGCGCCCCGGTTCCAATCTGCCTTCCTTATTTCCTGTTTCCGTCCCTTACACACAGTTAAAGCTTATTTTCCTTGCACTCTTTCCTCCCAGATTTTTCTCTCGGCTTGTTTGACTTTCTTTCCCAAAGGGTAGTCTGCTATGCCCCAGCACTTGACAGTTGGTATTTGAATTTCAGTTTTCGAATTCGTCTTGTCTTTTTAGTTTTTAGACTTTTCATATATGGATGCTTGTACGCCTTTCTCGCCCATCGCGCATCTTTCATTGTGTCTAGCCGTTGCTTAAATTTTAATTTATTGATCGCCTCTCTTACTTCGAAGATGCCCAGCCCATGTCTCCCTGCACTCGTTCACCTGGTGCATTCCCATGCGCACCCAGTGCCCGTCTGCCCACCGCCCTCTGCTGGACCTCTAAACTGGATTGGACTTCAGATTTTATGCATAATACTGCATTGCGAATAGACAACCCCTGCACCATGACCTTTTTCACATTCCCTAGCAACTTCCATATGTTGTAATTCCTTAGTGCCCTATGGTTCATTATCGCTGTAATTCCTTTTTCCTTTTTTAGCATATTTTATTTCTGTTCTAAGTATTATTTTCCCTCGTTCGAGCCATACTCATAGCTATTTATACTTTCCACGTGTTCTATTAAAACTTCTGAGAATTTTATTAGTGGGTCCCCCTTCTCATCGTTATAAACCATTATTCCGGACTTGTAGCCAGTGAATTTCAGGCCCAGAGTGTCTCCTTCCTGTCCGCAGACCTTATTCAGCTTTTGTAACCTATCCCGCTATCAGCTAACAGTACAATGTCGTTTGCGCCGAAAATTCCTGGTATAACTTGGTTCACTTTTCCCCCTCTCTTCATATATGCCACATCAAAATCCAAATTGCACTCTTCTCATTTATTTTCCATTCTACTCAGGTATATCATAAAAAAGCAGAGTCGATAGGGGACTACAACGGCTGAGCCCTGTATTTATTTCTGTCGGTTCTGTCGGTTCTCTTATTTCTGCCTCTCACTTTGCAAGAACCTTATTATTTGTGATGACAATGCAAATAAGGCAAGGGGGCAAGTGAGTTGGACAAGTGTAATGGTAATAATCTCTGGAGAAGGGAGCACGGAGGACAAAAGGGCAAACACAAGTCTCCAAACACAGCTAGATGACTGGTGCGCGAATGAAAAAATCTGCCTGGTCGTGGTATCGAACCAGGAACCTCTACATTTCCAGTGGAGCGCTCTACCAACTAAGCTAACCAGGACCAGGCCGATTTTTGTTCAGTCGCGCACCAGTCATCAAGTTATGTTTGGAGATCTGTGTTTCTCCATTGTCCCTTTGTTCCCCTTCTCCAGGGATGATTTTCGTTATTCCTGTCAGCTCGCTTGCACCTTTGAATTTATTGCATCATTTCACTTCACTTCACTTCACTTTATTACCTTAAAGACCCCCCATCAGGGGGTATTACATAAGGGGTGGGTACACATGTGATCAGTTCTTGGGTGCCATAAATATTCAGAGAGAGATATGAGATGCTACATTGTCCATGAAAGTTGATGGGCAGGTGACGGCAGCGATGTTGTGGGAAAGGCCGTTCCAGTCTGAGGCTGCTCGGGGAAAAAATGAGGAAAAAAATGTGACAGTACGGGCGCGTGGGCGTGCCACTTGGAGCGGATGACCAGTGCGTTGAGAAATGCGTGCCGGCGGTATGATGTAAGGCATGGAACCAAGCGGAGAATAATAGAACTTGTGAAACAAGGAAAGCGTGGTGATGCGACGACGGGTAGAGAGGCTAGGCAAGCCTGATTCTGCTTTCAGGGAGGATATGCTGACGTTATATGAATACGAGGAATGAATGAATCTAGTAGCGCGATTTTGAACTGCCTCAAGTGCGTTTATGAGATATACTTGGTGCGGGCTCCAGATTGCGGACGCATATTCCAGCTTTGACCTGATAAGTGATTTGTAGGCGAGTAATTTCACTTGTTGGGGGGCGTGACGGAGGTGACGTTTTAAGAATCCCAATGTTTTGTTTGCAGATGAGATAACATTAGTTACATGCGTGCGCCAGGATAGATCGTTGCACAGAGTGACGCCGAGGTATTTATATGACTCTACGATTTCTACGGACATGTTAGCGATAGCGTAAGGGAAGAGAAGGGGATTACGGCGGCGATGAAAGGACACGAGTTTGCATTTATCAATGTTTAGCTTCATAAGCCAGTCGTCACACCATTCTTGTACGTGGTTAAGGTCATCTTGGAGAGATTGTTGATCAGAAATGTTAGTCACAGAGCGATAGATAACACAATCGTCAGCAAACATACGGATATGACCAGACACATGAAGCGGTAAATCGTTAATGTATATTAGGAACAAGAGGGGACCAAGGACGGATCCTTGGGGGACGCCTGATGTGACTGGAAGTGAATGAGAGGACTGGTTGTTAACAAGAACAGACTGAGAGCGATTGTTCAGGAATTCTTTAATCCAACGTAAGATATCAGAGTTTAAATTTAACTGAGAAAGTTTTAGAAGCAAACGTTTATGCGGTACTTTATCGAATGCTTTTGCGAAGTCCAGGAAAATCACGTCAGTCTGTAGGTTAGAATCAAGATTAGCATGCAGATCATGAACGAAAATAGCCAGCTGGGTTTCGCAAGAAAAGCCCTTGCGAAACCCGTGTTGCGACGGGTGAAAAAATTAATAGAGTCTAGGAAATGCATTACTTGGGAGTAGATGACGTGTTCCATGATTTTGCAAGGCACGCTCGTTAAAGAGATGGGACGGTAATTTAGTGGAGAATCTTTGTTACCTGATTTGTAGATTGGAACGACCTTTCCCTTTTTCCAGTCCTCTGGTATGATGCCTGTGGTGAGGGACTGAGTGAACAGTAAGCACAAATACGCTGCGCTCACATACTTAGTATTTTTTAGGAATTTAGAGGTGATTTCATCTACGCCGGCTGATGATGACAGTTTGATATTTTCGATTACAGAAGAAATGCCATCTGCGAAAAAAGTGACGGGGGTCATAGCTGTCACTATGTTAGTAACATACATGGGAAATAACGTGTACGGTTCTTCGGTGAAAACTGATGAAAAAGCAGTGTTAAACATGTTCGCGCACTCCGGATCATTAGCAACTTCACCCGATTCTTTTCTAAGGGAAACAGTGTGTGTCTGCTGAGGGTTTACAATTTGCCAGAACTTCCTGGGGTTGTTGAGTAGGATATTAGGTAGGTCGGTGTGAAAGAAGGAGCGCTTAGCGCATTGGATAGCAGACAGATACGAGTCTTCAGCTGCATAGTATTTGTCCCACGCACAAGGGGTTGTCCTTTGCTTGGCTGCACGGAATAGTCTTTTTTTCTTATTTTCTAGTCTTTTCAGAGTTTTGGTGAACCATGGTTTTTGGCAATTGGCGCGAAAACTGACTTTCGGAATGAATTTATTCACCAGTTCTTCTATCTTACTTTTGAAAATCAACCAATTTTCGTTTATGGATCGGTCATGAAAAGATGACTCAAAAGATCTGAAATACGTGGACAATTCATTATTTATGGCGTCGTAATTTCCTTTATCATAGAGACGGATCGTTTTCTTGTATGTTTGGCGTGCTATCGGAAGAAACTCGAAAACAGCGTGAATAACTCTGTGGTCACTGATTTCGCGGAGGAAAGTAATGGATGATAAGCTGTCCGGTTGACTTGTTAGTATTAGGTCTAGAACGTTTGCAGATTGGTTTGATATGCGTGTTGGTTCTGATACCAATTGAGTGAGATTGAAGTTGAGACATACTTCCATGAATTCCCTCGTTTCTGCGTTACCCACAGTTAGATTTGACGAGCTAGTCCAATCAGCGTTCGGGTAGTTAAAGTCTCCGAAAAGGAGGATGTGCGCGTTGGGGTGTTCTGCGGTAAGTTGACTTAAGATGTTATTGAGCTTAAGGGGAAAGTCGGGACTGTTATGCGGGGGTCTATAGCATACGCCGAGTAGAACCGTTTGAGGAGCTACTCGGCAGATAAGCCATAATATTTCTAGATCAGACATAATGTTGAGAACAGAACATGACAAATGTTGGCTAACGGCGATAAGGACGCCTCCCCTCGAGTGCCCTTACGATCGTTACGAAAAAGGTTGAAATTCGGTAGATCAGCCAACACCTCAGAGTCTGTGACATCATTAGTCAGCCATGTTTCAGTTAATATCAGTAGATTGCTGGCAGATGACGACACAAGATTGGACACGAGTTCGCGCTTCTGAAGGAAACTACGTATGTTAGTAAAGATTGCAGAAAAAGAAAGATTTGTTCGGGCAGTAGTCTGAGGGTGTTCTTTTACTCGCTGATAGCGGGGTGATCGCTATGCTATTTCTTTCACAGTTTCTGTTGCCTCATCAAAAACATAGCGTTTAGAACCGATGAACAGGGTTTTGTAGCGGAGAGAAAACGCGACAGATTTGGTTTTGGCAAAAGCAACAAGGTGCCTCCGAGCGTTACGAACAGGACGAGAGAAGTCTTCGCCAATGCTGTAATTTGTGCCCTTCAACTTTGGGCCATTTGAAAGGACGAACTCTTTGGTTTTGAAAAAGGCGAAGTTTACAATTATTGGGCGGCACTGGTTAGCTGTATAACGCCCGAGGCGATGTGTACGTTCTATTTCTTTGGGGTCCAAAGTGACGTTGAAGAGATCAAAACAGTGGCGAATGACTTTCTGTTCCGACTGGGCAAATGTTTCTGAGGCAGTGAGATCAGGAATACCATAAAAAATCAAGTTGTTTCGGCGAGAGCGATTCTCGGCATCGTCCAGACGGGCCTCCAGGTCACAGACATGGCGAGCCGTCTGGGCGGTGTCGGCTCGGGTTGTCTCAAGTTCAGTTCGCACAGTTGCAAGGCTTTGGTAATGGCCTTCTAGTTCGGCCATTCGCTTGCTGAGTTCAGACATTGTTTTGTCGGTTGTTTGCAGTTGGAATTTGAGGCCTTGTACCTCAGCAAGTAATTGAGACTGACCGGCAGACAGTTTTTGCAGTTCAATAAGCACGGCATCGTCAGGCCCTGGGTTTGTCTCTACGTCGCCAGACAGCAGCAGTAAAAGACGGACAACATGAACGCATTCAGCACAGACGGCAAGGCAACACTGCGGGCTCGGCAGCTGCACCAAAAAGTAGTTGCTAGATTTCTTAGCAAAAAGACCATACGGTTTACCAACCTGCATGGCGAAGACAAGCGGATTAGTGGCCTGTGTTGTAGCACAGCCACCGAGCCCACAGAGCGCCGCCGGTGGTCGTCGCTGCTTTATAGGTGCGGCGTCTAGACGTGTCGGTGTCGATTGTGCCTTCCATGCTTGGTCGAGGATCCAGTGCTCCAGTGGCGGCGCAGCCAGACGTGATGACTCACTGACGGACGGCAGATAGTAGCCATTCACGCTGTGCCCATGCGAGAGGAGTGCACATCCCGGACTGTCGTCCGAGAGAGCAGTCAGCAGTGTAGGGAACAGCACGTGGGAGATGAACGAAGCAAAAACCTGCATGGCGAAGACAAGCGGATTAGTGGCCTGTGTTGTAGCACAGCCACCGAGCCCATCATAACCTTAAAATGCAGGCCGTTCACCCCTGTTGCTGTTAGACTGGTGGCATCTGTTAAAGCCCGTTTCCTCTACTGACGTCTAACTCCTTGTAAGCTCAGTTGGTAGAGCGCTCACTTGAAATGGAGAGCTGTCTTGTTCAATACCAGCAGCAGCGGATTTTTTTCAGTCGCGCAGCAATCATCTATTTGTGTATAGAGATTTTTGTTTGCCTTTTGTCCCTCTTGTTCTCTTTCGCCATGAATTATCATCGCTATTATTATTAGTGTATACCAGTTGTAAAAGACTAATCAAATGTGCATCTAAATCACACTCTCTCTGCTGTACCCAAACGTTTTCCTGACTCACATTGTCGTACGCACCTTTAATGTCTAGAAATGCTATACATAACGGTTTTTTTACTCATTCGTGCCACCTCTATACATTGAATTATAATGAATAAGATACCATCTAATGTTTTATTTCTTCGGAACCCGTTCTTTATCTCACCTAAAATGACTTCCTCCATTCTTCTTTCTACTACCTGCCACCGTGAGCGCTAGTGTGTACAGAACCAAAGTTACTGTTATGGTCAGTAGGATGTTATGCTATCCTTATTTCTTTTGCCTTTATATAGTTTCATTCTGCTTTATCTCCAATCATTGGGTACATCTCCCCCATCATTATTTGATCAGTTGCATGTCTTAACTGTAATTTCATTTTCGTTCCTGTTGTCTTGACTAGTCTCATGCCATCTGGGCCTGTCGCCGTTCCAGCCGGTACTTTACTTTCTGTTGTCTCATTCCCCTTTAGATCCAATCGTCATATCCAGTCTTAGTATTGCCAGACTACGACGTTGTGTACTAAGTTTGCCCAGATGTATCATTATATGACACATGTGCCGTTCAGTACCAAAGACACTGGTAGAAAAACTTCCGAACCACAAGCTCAGGGTCCTCAAATACTATGTTCTCAAAAACACAAATAAACCTATACAACGACCAAAAAGAGCTTTCGCAATGGTCAGGGCGCTGAGGTACTCTGAAGTGGCCTCGAAAGTCGGTACTAGGCCAAAAATAGTTGTAGTTTACAAGTATCACGTCTTTATAGTAAACTGAACAATACTAATATGTTTTTGGAAATGTTCGATTACATGTGGGCGCTTTTTTATTAGCGGGTCATCAAACTGTTTGGAAATGTTTAAAGGTCTTATAGGTCGTTGACACGATTGAAAGTGAAACACTTCTTTATGTTCTTGCACATTCGCGCCTTGTGCGTTACAACACATTAAGTCAACGTTAAGTTGAGCGAGCATTCGGACGCTTTAAATAGGACTCTGAGCGAATAAAGTCCGTATATGTAAATTGTAAATAAAAATCATCTACGCATAATTTTCCCCTGCTAAAATCAATGTATCAGCCGGTTTATGAACCGATAAATTAAAGTAAGCCCAGTGTTGTCGGTAACGCGTTACAAGTAACGGCGTTACCGGTAACGCGTTGCTTTTTCCTGTAGCGTAGTAACGTACTCGTTAGTTTTTTCATACAGTAATGGGTAACCTACTTATTTCGAGTAAGGGGTAATGTACTTACGCTACTCGTTACTATTTTTTTCAAAAGCTAGAAAAAGGTTACGCTTCGAATATTTTCTTACTTTTTGGCGCCAAGTTGTATGGAATCTTGCGTTTCTAGCGTTTTTCTTCGCGTTTTTCCTTGTGAGTATTTAGATGGAACCGCAGAAAAGGAAAGGTAATTAGGTTAACTTTGCGTATGGAGTTGAAGTTACTTAAAATATGGCGGTTATTCGTACCCGTAACGTGAAAACAGTAAAACGTTTAATAAATAAATAAAAAAGTAACGCAAAAGTAATGTGCGTTACTTTTTTCTGTAACGGTAATAGTAAAGCGCTAACGACACCATCGATGAAGCCAGGCGCTCGCGCCAGAGCTTTAACAGCGCTGTGTACTAAGTGTGAAACGGAGTATAGAACAGCACAACCGATACAGCACTTTCTGATGTTGAAATATTGAAGAATGAAAAACAAAATTAGGGGGCGGTATCGAGATATCCGAATTATTCGAATGACTGTCGATTGATGATTCGTATGTTTCGAGGTCATTCATGCATCCAATGTTTATATAAATGCACACAGAGTTCTATGTTGTTGTTTTTTTCGCGACATATCTGAAGCGTAAAGGTTCGTTCACACACTTACGACAGCTTATGACCAAGTGTCGTAAAACTTATTGTGACTCCTTACGACGAGATAACATACTGGCGCACCTCTGTCGGGTAGCCGTGGAACGCTTGGCATGGCGTATATTTCCAACATTTTTCGCGCATCATCCTTCTTTATTGACTTAAAAAAAACGTTTGACGATGTTATAAACGACCGCTCCTCATAAATAATACGTACACGCACAAATAAAGCAAAAAAAAAAAGAAAACTTCCCTAATTGCGTGCAAGTGTGCTCTCTCGTAGAAAGTGATCGCAAGCACTCGGTCGTAAGCAGCCGCATGTGTGTGAACCAACCTTCACGGGTTTTAGTTGGTCTAGTTGGTCTAATGCTTCTGCTAATGTGGACAGGTGAGCGATTTAGATGAAACACGCCGGTAATAAATAAACAAAAACAGGGTTGTTGTTAAGTTTCCTTTTTTTGTGTGTGTTTCGTCTAACTTATTTATATGTCCACATTTACAAGATTGGAAGCTTTCTGCATTATTGTGCGTGTTTTAACCGCTGCATGGTGTGAACACCCCAAGGCCTTTTGAACACTCGGCCACCGACAGCGGAATACTAGCGGGTTTTAGGAATAGGGTGCCCCAAAGCTTTGGGTGCCCCAAACAGCTCGAGGCATCGCAATGGGCATGCGCAGAAGTTCTTCACATGCGCAGTGGGACGCCCCAAGCTGTTTGGGGCACCAAAAGCTGTGGGGCCCTCCATTCTAAAACTCGCTACTGTCTACAGTTGGGGTCATATAATACTCCCGCCGTAGTACTCGCGCCGCAGTGCCACTGCTAATACACCATGCAGAAGACGTGACTTTCGCTAGACGTGATGACATAACACATGCCTGAAGCGGACATGCCTCAAACATTTTTGATGCATGATTCCTTCGTACATTTATTTGCTTGGAACATGTCAGTCAACAGCAGTCTTGTACACGTTACTAAAAAAAGTAATCGATTACAATTACTATTACTCTTGGCTAAAAAGTATTCGATTAGATTACTTGATTACTCGACGGCAAAAGTAATTGGACATTACTTAAAGAAGTAATCGTTACTTTTCCGATTACTTTATTGTGTGAAGACACATCTTTAGCGCTCATAACAATGAACTACTTCCAACCTATATTTCACATTTGCACAAGTATTGAAGAAGAAAAACTGGTTCCCTCTTCGTGGTCGTTGCACCTTCACAATACGGACACAAGCATAGAATTCGTTTGAAGAAGTTTAATGATTTGGGCGTTCGCCAGTGTGTGTGTGTGGGGGGGGGGGGGAGGGGTTCTAGATTCTGTTAAGCTTGAGCAAGGGTTGTCGCTCAAAGTTTGCGTCACTCATTTTATTATTCACATGTGGATGAGCTCGCATGTTATACAAAAGAGCAGCAGCTCCAGGATTTGAAACGTATCATGTGTAGTATCCATTAGCGGAAGAGATCGCCCCGACCACTTCTCAACTCGAAACATTGCTTGTCACAAAGACCACGTAGGGGAAATGGGGAAATATTTCAAATGGCTTTGTTATATTTTGCATCCGCTTTAGGCATTCTTCGGTTCTGGTTCTCCTACGGGCTGCGAGTAGGTACCCTAAGCAGGATTTTTTTTATTTCTGTGTGTGTGTGCGTGAGGGGGCTAGTTTGAACGAAGGACTTACAAAGCTACATTCTGCTCCCTCAAACTTCGCCCTGAATGGCCTTTGTCACGCACTGTGGCTTCCCTGTGGCTTCCTACTCCCAATCCCAGCTCGAAAAAAAAAAAAAAAGACGGACATTCCACAAAACTGTACATAGAAAGGGATTGACCTCGTTTCCTAAGCTCCGCAAAAATCTTTTTTGTTTCCGTTCGAAAAAAAAAAGCAAATTTTATTTTTGTCATTTCAGAAAAAACCGGCGTGTGCCGGGGGGGGGGGGGGGGGGGTCCCGTGGAAAAATAGTAACGGTTACAAGTAATTTTATTACTTCAAAAAGTAATCAGATTACTCTTGTGATTACTGCCTAATAAAAGTAATCAACTGATTACAAAATTACTCCAAAAAGTAATCGATTACAAGTAATTTGATTACTTGTCAACAGTTTTTGATGAACAATGCGAAAGTCATACAAGGAAGAGACACGCCTTAGGCAGTGTTTGCAGACTGTCTTTTGTGTGGTGTGTTAGCAGTGTGACCACGATTTTAGATTCATTAATAATTTAGTGAATAATACTGGGTCTGTGAAGCGCATTAGAGTCCTTATTTCGCCAGATAATATTTTTTTTCACGTTATTTTGTTATAAAGAATTGTCATGTTTGACGGGTGTTCATGTCAGCTTCTGTGGCTTCCAAATATTTTGACTAACGTTCGAAATATATTTGGCCACATTAGTGAGAACAACGAATCACAACTCGCTGCATTTTCCTTTCAGTTATGGAATATATGGATGATTTGGAAGTCCCGTTTCAATCGAGAGGATTCTCGGCTTCTGCGTCTGCTGTAAGAAACATACAACACGGAAAAGAAAGGTGCACGGAAGATTGTTGAAGAAAACGCCGCTGAATCCAACGGCGATAATGGGACCGATACGACGGCGTCCCGGACGCTTGTGCAGGTGTTCAGGGATGACCTCATGCAGGCGCAAGTGAAATATATTTCACATGTAGAATGCGGTATCATGACTAATAGCTGCATTCCAAAATACACTCTGTGTTCTAAACTGGACCTGGGAGGGATATGCCATGTAAGTAAATTTCGACAGACGGCTCTATTGGAAGCTCGCTATGTTTTCGAATTAAGGCCGGTTCTTACTTGCAACAAGCGCTGATGTAGCGCTGCTCATGTGTCGTCAGCTACTTATCGTCTGCCATGGGCAGTTTCACTTTATGCTTGGCATAAAGTGAGGTCAAAGGCCGTTTCGTATTTATAGATAACAAACTTCCGAGGAAAAGTCACAAAAAAATAACCTAAAGGCGATCATACGAGGTCAATATTCGCTCTTGGAAAATATCGAGGTACACGCAGACTCTGAACAAGTTTCTTATAAAGCCCTAAATGACAATTTTTGCCAGTTACATGCTTTGTATGAATTGGCACGAGTAAAGCAGTAGGGATGAACTGACTGCTTTGCACTCGGTCTTCCAATCGATGTTTTCACCACTACCTAGATCGTGTCACATGACATTCTTGAGCTCAACTTTCACGAGGGTCGTCGGGCGTTGACTGGACCGCTTGTCCGTACTATGCTTTGCACTTACATTTTCGTAAAAATAGGCTAAAAATGTGTACATTTCAATTTTTTAAATATAAGCAGAGACGTACCATTCATTTCTGCCAATGGTGGCCAAGTTTACAAGGCCTACAATCATATGCGGAAAGTTTTCAATTTTCCCGGGGGGCGGGGAGGAGGGGGGGGGGGGACAGTGCCGGTTTTGCTCGAAGGGACAGTTACTGCTCTCACTATTAATAACAGCATCATAAGCGGGGTTCACGTGTACAGTACGTTAATGCCGTGACCATTTAGTGCTCTGATTAAAAAATGGCTCCACATGATTTCACTAAAGATTTTATAGGCATGCTCCAATTCCGTATTACGCTTCACGGAACCACAAGCTTAAGAGACCATATTACAAAATGGGGTCGGAAGACTAAAACGAATAGAGTCATATGTTCTAGTCGCTGCTCCATGAAAAGTCATGGTGCTTGGGTTTTGCGCATGTGAGCCCCGATTATGTTTCCTTTTGCCTTATCGCAAGTGTACTGTACCAATAGTAATTGTCCGTTGTAGGCCTCGTTATACTAAAGAGTTTTAGCATAGCGTTACCCCAATCTACCATGGCCACGGCGAATCTCCTGGCGCGCTAGAGAGCAGGCTTTGAAGTCGCAAAGCGATCGCTTTCGGTAGATGACCACTCCGTACGGTAGCCTGAGGTAAAGCTATGCCGAAACTTTGTCCAGCGTTTAAGCTTTAGCGCATGCGCTAAAGCATAGCGGGCCCTGTGCGCGCGTGCACAACTGTACTTTGAAGGGACGACATCGAGCTCCCGCTAGCAATGCAATGCTTTGCGTAGACTATGCTCTCACTCGTCATTGCGATAAAGACGCGGATAAATAATCGTGTACACAAGAAGCATATATGAAACGTATGCATGTAAGTATAAGGCGCGATGTTCTGTCTAAACGAATACTTGTTTTCCACTGTTTTGGTAACGAAATAAAAATCGGAGGAATTGAAAAAAGTATACACAAAACCAACAATACACTTAGATAAAAGCAGAAACAGATCTAACATAATTGCCGCCAGGCTTTGATGACTTAATTTTCCTATTTCTTTAATTCATAATGTAGCTTACTTTTTGGCACGCACTACTTTATTCTAAAGAACAAGACTACCATTCAGAAAGTAACCCACATCATATGCTGCAATATAAGCAGGATTCCGAGTTTTCGGAGTTTACTCTTCTTTAAATTTAGAGGGTGTTTCTCAGAGTTTCATTTTTGCCTAAAATTCTGATTTTTTTGTAGGTTATTTTTCTTAGAATTCGAATTCTACAAAATTCGTAGGTCAATATTGCCGTGGTATGCATTTTGTAAAATAAAGAGAACCTAAATGACACCCGAGTATAACGTGGGCTTATTCAAAAGAATGCGCCTGTATATTTTTTGAAAGCTGGATTTGAGGCTGGCGCCCTTGACATTGGCACCATACAATCTCTCTCACGACAAAATATTTCCAACAAGTGTTGCTTCGATAAGCGACCATACTTTAGAATCCCTAAACTCCGGCAGGCGGTCGCTGGAAAGCTCGTTTATTCCCATTCCTTCACCACACCCCGCCGTTGCTCGGGGAGTGGTAAAGAGTTCATATAGAAGCCTAAACCGCCCATTCCACTTTTACGAAATCTCTACGGTTAATAGCTTTCACTGTTACAAAATCACCACCCCTCCTCTTTCTAAGAAGCACAAACGATATGGTCCATACTGGAAACTAGAACAGTGACTTTTGTCCGGACCCAGGAGTCCTGTTTTCCTGAAGAAACCTTGATGAGATAAATAGTAAAAACCCGTTTGTCAACGACCCGGTGTTTGAAAAGCAAACTACCGGGTTAAACAAGAGACGGCGGAGCTCTTTAAATCGACCGGAAAATTCGGTTTCTTACCCTATCGCGCTACGACTTTGTGCAGCGTTGCCCACCAGATGGTGCATTTTTTTGTCAAATTTGCAAGGAACGAACTTACCTGAGGAAAAAGTAAAAGAAGAAAAAGGCAACAGCTCCTATGGAAACGCAGCGACGCCACCGGTCTTCAAACAGCACGGCGCCGTTTCGCACGGGAGACAAGAGATGGCGCAACGAACGCCGCCAACGAACGAGCATACGGCGCCGAGAGCCGGCACTTTAGCAAACGATCCTTTCGACTCAAAAGCGGCTCGCGTTCCGCAGGCAGCGACAGTCGCAGAAACAAAAACAGGCGCGGTAACAACAAGGAACTGCAGTTCCTTGTCTGCTAAACACGCCGGCTCTCGGCGTCGTCTGCTCGTTCGTTGGCGGCAGTTGGCGTCGCGACCGCTTGCGCCATCTCTTGTCTCCCGTGCGAAACGGCGCCGTGTTGTTTGCAGACCGGTGGCGTCGCTGCGTTTCCATAGGAGCTAAGCCTTTTTCTTTCTTTACTTTTCCTCGGGTAAGTTCGCTCTTTGCAAATTTTACAAAAAAAATGCACCATCTGTGGGCAACGCTGCACAAAGTCGTAGCGCGATAGGTTAAGAAACCGAATTTTCCGGTCGATTTAAAAGAGCCTGCCGTCTCCTTGTTTCACCCTGTAGAGTGGCATTTCCCGGGAGCACTGCTCTGAACAAACTTGGTCGAACAAAAAAATGTCTTTTGTTTTTACATTGTGGCGTCGAAATTTGGGGTTTAACTTGGAGAATTAAAAAACATTTTACTGGCGAGTTTTTTTTTAGATTATCGGATTTATCTAAAAACAAAACAAAAGGCTTACATTTCCCAAGCACTTCTTATGAGTTGTGAATGCGAAAGCATGAATTTCGTTCTTGCGCGAGTCCTCGTGAAGTTGCCGCGCCTCGCTTCATGACATCGGCCGTGCCGCCGCCCGAGTGCCCCCAGCCGATTCCTTTTGTTGGCGCGCGGACACGCCAGCGCACGCGGGCGGCGCTTAAATGAAACTGATGTGCGGCGGCCTCCTTTGAGCACATTAGGGAGTTTTTAGAATGACGTACGCAATTTTAGCGCACGCTAGCGCTTAATTTAGCGCCTCGTGTTAAGCTCGCGCGACGCAAAGAGGAGTTTTAGAATAGCGTTTCTCCGTCGCGACGCAGAATCCCAAGCATCTCGCGCTTGCGACGCCACCAAGATACAGTCACAATTTTTACTGCATGCACGAAATGCTGCAACTGCAGGAAGAAAACAAGTTTTTCGGTCCAGAATAAATTTCAGATTTGTTTAAACATGAGAATGCGACGCGAGCGGTTGACCGGTCGTGTCGCTTGCGTCGCCTCGGCAGAAGGTCATGTACTGACCTTCCACATCGTACCTTCGCCGAGAAATGTTCGCGCGTCGCAAGCATCAAGGTGCCGGTGATCGTTGCCAAACCGAGTACAATGTCGTTCCGTATTGAAAATCGCAATCGCGAGGATGCCGCCGACGTTGCACTCACGACGCCGCCAAAGCAGCCGCCGACGTGTCCTGGGAGCCGCCATTTTTTTAACTCTGCTCGTCTTGGCTGGCTAACTGTCATCCGCGAATCCACCTTGTAGAAGCGCCAAAGACTCTTTGCGTACGCACGCTATTTCCGAGAAATAGCGCACGCTAAAGTGCGCACGCAAAGCGCAAACCCTGGTTTGCGTTCGGAGCATGCGCAGTGGCGACGACGCTATTCTTTGCGCACGCAAAGCTTTAGCGTGCGCTATTCTAAAACTCCCTATTTACTTGCCGTTTTGCGCGGCTTTTTGCGTGGCTTCAAGACTGGAATGCCTCAGATCGCGGCTTCACGAATTTGTCAGCCGTTTGGCGCGGCTGATGACGTCGGTTCCGTCGATGGGACAGTTAATACTTTCACACTAAAACCATAAATATTATTAATGGGTGTAGCGAACAGACGATACACGAAATGTAGAGCGCCATCTCAGTAGCGCGCCAAGACCTACGTCCGCCATCTTGATAGCGAGAGAGAAAACAAAACCAGTGACTCCGATTGGCAGAGAACCCATGTAAACAAGCGACCGTGCTTCGTACGAGATGTGCGATACCAACGCGTTGCTGCGTTCTGCAGCGGAAGCAGCGATATACCTTCGATTCGTGCGCAACGTGAACGGAAACGTAAGCAGGGCTCGCAGTTTTCTTTTGTTTATATTTGTTACTTTACACGCAGCTCTTGACGAAAACAATCGATGACAGCTTGAAAAATGCGGACGTTGTCGCACGGCGCGAACCCGTTTAAACTATTGAACAGGACACTAATCGTTTCACAAAGTTTTACCGTATTTGTCTCTAAATCTTTTTTTCTTGTGCATGTTCTAGTGTGGGTCTCCGCTTTTCTTGATGCGACAAAAGTTCAATGTATGCGGTCGAGAAGCAAAGCAAAACGATTACAGTTGTAATAATCCACGCCACCAACCGTCATTGAGGAGGCGTATGGCTAAAAGTGAACAACAAATGTTGAAAGCACCACAGAGTCCTTCATTTGAAGGCCGTATGTTAAAAACAAACGGATTACTTTAGACAGCCAGAAAGAATATCTCATTGCTCAGCAGCGATTTCTATACACTTGATCTGGCGTCGGTAAACGAGGTTTCTTAAAAACCTGTAAAGCTAAACTTGAGAGTCTCTCGATAAAAATATTCTTGAAGATTTAAAACACGGTTATGTAGAATAGAAAACGCAAGAGCCATGGACGACGTGTCTGTTTGCTCTCGAATCTCACAGAAACGCGATTTGCTGTCTTCTTGGTCGAACGCCAAGTTCGATTATGTCACTTGCTTAGGTTCATTGCAGTGGCTAAAACTTCGATGTCGGCGGCGGCAAAAGCTGCGCTGCAGACGTCGGGTGGAGCAACACCGGCGATGCCAACTTTATTTCACGACCTCCTTTTTCTTTTTTTGTCGCAGCCGAATTCAAAAAGTTGTTTAGTGCAAATGAACTCGGGGGTTGTAGGGGAAAGTCAGTGCTGTCATTCTGCCAGGTATGAACAAATCTTCATTAACCGGCGCGACATCCATCAACTGCGCTTGAGGTCGATGCTATCTGAAACCAATTTAACTCTTTGCAACGCCTGAAAACTGTTTCCCAGGTTACAGTTATTTTTACAATGACTCAGAGCTTTCCACCGATTAAGACTTTCGCTAGTAAACACTAAAAAAACAAAAACAAAACCTTGAGTATTGCTTATATAAAGTAGTAGGGAGCAGTTCACCGCTAAACAATAGAACCCCATGCGTCCTCACGTCAAAAAACAAACAAAAATGAGATGTTCTTAAAGGAGCTGTGCGACGATTTTAACGTTGAAAGAATTGGCATCTTCTACTTTTGGCAATGTTCACCTTGTCACAAAAGACAAAAACACACCTCCTTCCTTCGAAATGTTGCGATTCCACCGCGTAATCACGATTCCCTGACCTGCAGCCGCGAGCGGCGGCCATGAAAAACACGCGGCCGTGACGTCAATGGGGGCTCTTGTAGAAATATAGGAAGTTGTGCGAATACCTGCTCGATAAAGGTAACTTTTCTATAAATCTTGTCGTTCCAACATAAATATAAAGGCGTCAAAACCTGGTATCATCGACAAAACTTTTATTATACGGAGTTTTAGTGGCGCCATCTATCACAAAACCGTCAGCTCTATCTGCTACCGCGAACGGCCGCCAGAAGCCGGAGGGGGAGAGGACAGAGCCGGTCGGGTATGGCCGAACACCCGTATGAGTCTTTCCTCCTTTCACCATATTGTTCGCGCTGCGTCCACCAGCACGTGGTCACGCGGTCGCGAGCGGATGAGTTCTCGCTGCTCACTGATGGCTCTAGAGAGGGAGCTTTACCGAAACCCCTCGCAACCCCATTGACGTCACAGCGCACGTGACTCGGAAGATGGTGAAGGAGTTGAGAGGCGCCGAAAACCTCAATCATTGTAAATTTTTAAAATAAAAACTAGGACATGCCGGCAAAAGCGGTTTTTTGTTCTTTACTTCGGAAAGGTCGAGACACCAACTCCCAAATTATTTAAGCAAAGCACTGAAACTGTTGCACAGCTCCTTTAAACTGAAAAATTTGACGGCCTAGCTCTTTGTCTACGTTGGGTGATCGGAAGTCAGAAAACAATAAAATTGCTGAATCTCAATCAGGAGCAGAGCGTCTCTGACCCGGAAATGCAGAGAAACCGAAACTGAAATAGCTCGACGCTACCATGATGGCCGCGTATACAGTACTGCAAGACCACAAAGTCATATGCGAGTCACTTTATTGTCTCAAGCTATACACCTTTTCTACGTGGGCGCCGCCATCTTTAATTCTGGAACTTCCGGTATGCGTGAAAACATCGCTTTCTTCTCGCCTCGACAGTAGAACGTGTTAACATTTTAATTGCAACCGTCAGTCGTTCTTGTTATGACCCTTCTATACTTTTTTACTTATTCAGGGCTGTAATCTCTTGCTTTTTTTCGGAACGCATACCGGATATGGAGACAACGTGGCTGGGTGCGAGGCTAAACGAAAAAGGTGTATATACCCTGTGAGTTTTCATAAAAATAAAAATAGCGGCGTCGGACATTATCAGCCGTATTCACCAGACGTCACTAGCGCCTGTTTAGCCGCTAACTACCTACGTCATTGATTAAAATGATCACGTGGCAGGTGGTAATCAGAGCTAAGTAAGCACTCGGTATTCACCTACCTTGTTTATGACTTAGTCACCCCGAGCGACTTCGAAGGAGACTTAAAAATGTTAGGCAGGAGTACGGCTAGTTTAGCCGGTGCGCGCACATGGCCGACTCCTATCACCGCTGACCGCCAGCGCTAACGAAGCAAAGGACCTTTTCCGAGAAGCGTTTTGCGCACGCGCGAACGCCCGATGCCAAGCGGCAGAAGTCGGCACGAAAAATCGAGGAAATTCGGAAGGAGGCTGTGGATTAGCGAGTAGAATACTTAAAAAGCCTCCTGAAAAGAAAAACATTTTTTTCAAAACAGTCTGGTTGGGACACGCGTGTCAAAAAATGAATTTGACGCGAGAAAACAAAATTTTTTGAGCAATATTGATTGGACGCAATATAGTCGGTAGTCACCTTCTTTCCACTTTTTCTCTCTCTCGGCATTTCGGGCGCGTGGAGGAGAGGTACTCCCCGCCTCTCGCCGTCAATATTGCTCTAAAAAGTTTTTTTTTTTAGCGTAAAATGTATTTTTTGGCACGCGTGTTCCAATTAGACTGTTTAAAAAAAACTTTTTTTTTCTTCAGGGGCCCTTTAATTGCAGCATATATATAATTGCGTTACACAAAAAAAGAAAGTGGACGGAAAAGAAAACAAAAAAAACACGACGTTTGGGTGGACGCCGCGGATGCCCACGCGCCGCAGCTCAGAGAGCGAAGAAAGTGGTAGCGTACGGCTCCCATTATCGATTGGTATCGCAGGTAGGTCACTTCCTCGATTTTTAGTTCGTGCAGCCACCGCCTGATGCCGTGGGTATGTGGAAAAGGTGCATTACTGTCTTGGAACGCTGGGGGACACTTCTAGAAAGAATCGGAGCAGCAACTATTCTGGAAATAGACATGTTCAAAGGTCAGAGAAATCGATAAAGCGATCTCAGCAAGGAGCTGGATGGCGAGAGAGTTCGCATGGGTGAATGGACGGACGGACGGACGGGCAGGCGGGCGGGCGGGCGGACGGACGGACGTTAATGGATATCCCCTCTGTAACGTGCGGTAGCTTGCGCCACCTAGCCTAAGTTTAAAAAAACCAATCACGACTCCTCTCGCCCTTCTATTACCAATTTTATCCCCCTAACTATCACCAGGGAGTGTGGAATATCACCAGCTTCCACATTTGTTCACGACGCTTGCAATGCGGCTTTCGTGTTTTTTCCTTGCGTTATTTAATGCGAAAGCATTAACTGTCCCATGGAGCGAACCGGTGTTGTCAGCTTTTGAAGCCGCGCCAAACGGCACCTAAACGCCCCTAGTCCCAATGGAGCGAAGCCTGCAGTCGTCTGTAGCAGCGATCTGATGGATAGGCTCCCATTGGCTGGCGCGCGTCATAGTTTCGAGGAACGAGGCTCCCATTAGCTCTCACGCGGCGTAGTTCCAAGGAACGCCACCCCACAGAGAAGCCGTCTCCTTGGCGACGCATCGGCCCGGCCGCCGGTAATAGCCGATTCACACGACGGACCGAATCGCGATTTTCGTCCGCGGACCGTGTACCACGTGACCGGCACGTCACCGATTCCTGCGATCCGCGCCTCGTCCGCGGACGCGCGGACTGATAAAGTCGAGCGCCTTTTCACTCGCGGACTTTTAGCGGGAGATCGACTTGAAAAGCGTTTAGTCTGGCAACGGTACATTGTTTTCTCTTTTTTTGTTTTGTTTCTGGGCGATGAAAACAAAAATGGCGCATCGTTGTGTGTTGTGCGTTCGCTGGTTCATTTTGTCGCGCGTTTCTTGGTTTCACGTGTGAAAGAAACTGCAGAAACTTGTCTGGCTGACGCGACGCAGGTTCCGGTACTCCTCCGGGTCCGCGTCAAGAAGCTCCCGTCAAAACTCGTCTAGCACGCCGCGATAATTCTTGCACGTCCAATCAGGATTTCACCGAGCAAGACCTCTCTTGTGGCTGTGGTGTACGTGAGTGTTGTGCACGAGCGCGGAGTGCGTGAAGGCATCTTCGAACGCCCCTCCGCGAGCCCAGAACTTCGTCGCTTCTACGCGGAACCCTTCTCGAGCAGGACCATGCCTGTGTCACCTCTCATGCTTTGGGTCAGTAAAGCTTGTGGCGCTTCGCGCGAAGCCTATCACGGTGTTTTGTCTCGATCTGTACGTAACAGCGGCGTACGATTTATTATCGCGGTAGCAAACGTCGATTTCTCTCTTGGACAACGGTGCCACAGTGCGATGTTGGAGTTTCGCGGCACTGTGGGGTGGCGAACAGGTTCGGTCCGTCCTCGCTGGCGTCTGCTCGTCGTGTCCCTCGTGTGGATGCGCTTGGGAGACGGACGATCCGCGGACATGTCGTCACGTGATCAATCCGTCCGCGGATCAGTCCGTCGTGTGAATCGGCCATAAGAGGGAGGTTGGCTGCCGTGAGCCAGCAGAGCCCGCACGGGTAGACTCCGGAGTGGCTTCACGGCCGAGCTTAGCGCGGCCGGCCACTTCACGAGCGCGCCTCGGCCGTCGTCCGTAACTCACAAGCGCTACGGTGTCCTCGGAATTTTTTTTTTCTGTTTTCTCTGAAAATTGTGTTCCGGGTAATCAGTCTCTCATTGTGAAATTTTATTCTTGCTATAGATATTTACATACTTTTTATACGATAAAAACCCATTCATGCAGTGGCGTTTACGTACGCGCATCACGTGACCCGTCTTTTTATATTTCACTTCCACTCGCTACTTCTGACTAGATAGTCCCCCGCTTGCTCTGCGCTCGTGAATACCGCAAGGTCTAGTCACTCATTCTTCGCTTAGCTCGCGACTACTTATATACCTTTTCCACAAGGGCGCAGCCATCTTGAATGTCGTAACTCCTAGTATGCGTTAAAACATCGCTTTTATCTCTCCACGCCTCTGGAAAGTGTTTACGAAAAATTCGTGAACGTCAGACACTCTTGTTTTGCCTCGGCTATATTTTCTCGCATATTCCAAGTTGAATTGTCTTATTAACGTTTCGTCCCGCATAGCAGATACAAAACCCACGTGGCTGAGTACGATAGAAAACTAAAAACGTCTATACCCTTGTTACACGGGCAGACTTAACTGCCGTTACGGTAAGCCACAGCTACCACACAATAGGGAGTTTTAGAATAGCGGATGCTAAAGCTTTGCGCACGCAAAGAATAGCGTCGTCGCCACTGCGCATGCGCCGAACGCTCACCATATTTTGTGCTTTGCGTGCGATATTTTAGCGTACACTATTTTTAGGAAATGGCGTGCATACGCAAAGAGTCTTTGCGCTCCTCCAAGGAGGATTCGTGATGAGAAGTTGGCTAAAGCCAAGACGAGCACAGTTAAAAATGGTGGCTCCCAGGACCATGTCTGTGGCCGCTTTGGCGGCGTTGTAGAGTGCGACGTCGGCGGCATCCTCGCGACGAAGATTTTCAATACGGGACGACATTGCGCCCGATTTGGCAACGATCACCGGCAACTTGTTGTTTGCGACGCGCGAACATTTATCGGCTAAAGTCAGCACACGAGAACTCTCTTGTCGAGGCGACGCAAGCGGATCACAACCGGTCGAACGCTCGTGTCGCATTCTCCTGTTTAAACAAATCTAAAATGTTACTCTGTATTAAAAAATTGTTTCTTTTCAAAGTTACAGCATTTCGTATGTGAAATAAAAATTGTGAATGTATCTCTGGTGCCGTTGCAAGCGCGAGATGCCTGGTCTTTCACGTCGCAGCTAGGTCGCGGCGGAGAAACGCTTTTCTAAAACTCTCTTGCGTAGTGTGCGCTAACGCATGCACTAAATTTAGTGCTAGTGTGCGCTAAAATTGCGTACGTTATTCTAAAACTCTCCCCAATACTGGCGGAGAACGTTTCGTGGCTACGAAGTCAAAGTTATGGGCGCACGTGCCCTTGAGCACGAATGCACGCAGTGCAGTGCACGCGCACTCTTCACCTCTTCTGAAATAGCTCTTTGAAAGTATAATGCGGTAACTATGGTGACGCACAGCAGCAGTTAAGGTTAGTTAACTACGGTTAAGGGCGCCCGTGTAATACCGGTATTATTAGACGCGCTACTAATTTTAAATCAAAGCTACTTAGTTACAACTGGTGCATACGGCTGTTTATTTTTATGGAAACTACAGTCACTGTCAATTTAAGAAACGCAGGGTGCGGTATGTTATGCTTCACGCTTCTTGCTTCGCGATTGGCTTCCTCTGCGTTCTATAAGGGCTAATGCCGAAACCCGTGTGGCTGCGAAGCGAGAATGAGATAGTCGGGACTCAGTCACGCCTTTTGTGAGTTGGCAGTGATTTATTCTTCAGAGCGTCAAATCGTGACGATGACGAGAGATATCTCGCGAACGTGTCCAAGTTCAAGTTTTGCCAGGTTCGACGTTTTCAGACTTATACCCGAAAGTAGGACAAAGGTTCGACAACATGCCGGCTTTTATGCGCATGTGCAGGAATTGAAAACGAGCTGACACCACCTAGCGTAGGATGGTACAAAATTAACTAAAACCATTAAAATATAATACATTTGCTTTTTATATAGCATGAACAGTGGAAGGTATTTTCGCACATCTAAAAAGCTAACGTATAAATAACGCTTATTTTCGTTTTCTTCCAAAACTCTAAATTTTTGTTTGGACGTCGGGCAACGCTGTTCAAAAAGGCAAACTTCGTAGACCTTTTGCCGTACGTTAAAAGGTTTAACGAAACAGTCGAACTCTGAGATTGTAGAAAAGTTCGCGACATCTCTAAAGATGACAACCCTAATGCTCCCAGACAATTAAGCTTTTTTTTTTAGACACAGGAAGCGTTTTTAAGCCGAATTCCACGAGGATGCCGTAACAAGAAAACAGTCACGAAAGACTGTGACATCATGACGTCATCATGGCGCCATAACATCATGTAAACCTCCGCATGACGTCACGTGATGTCACCGTGACGTAATGGCGTCGCAACATGATAACGTCATCCTGACGACATGCGATTCCATGACGTCGTGTAACGTCATGGGGTCACGCGACAACATGATTTCATCTGACATCATGTGAGACCGTGGCGTAACGTGACTCCATGACGGTGAGTGACATCAGTCATTTGACTTTGTGACATCGCAGCCATGTGACTTCATGACGCCACGTGACATCCCACACACAAAGCATGTGCCCAGATCATCGTCAACATTTTTGTGACCTTCGGTCTTTGCGAGCACAAGCAAGCTAGGATAATTTTTAAGATCTCCGCCTTGAATTGGTGTAAATGTTACAGGCGGACAGCGGGTCCCCTCTGATGTACGAGGTGGACGGACAATGGATACTTGATGCGATTGCAATCGCAGGGCCCAAAGGCTGCATCTTCAACGACACTTCTCCTTATTATTATCTCAGGGTCTCACATTTTACGGAAGGCTTCATCAGACCCTTCATGAGCCATTCTGCCAAAGCGGAACAGAACTGCAGCGGTTTGTGTGCCAGCGCAGCTGACCTGGAAAGATGCATGGAAGAATTTTACGGGGAGAGTGAAAGTTTCGAAACCTAGAGCAATAAAGAACAAGTATTGTGGATTACCACCGTTTTCTTGTGTGTGTACGAGGTGTGACCAAGAAGTTCAGAGTCTGATTTTGTAGCGTATCAGTAAGGACAGCATCTACAAGATGCTGTCCTTACTGATA
>JAZHYW010003355.1:0-66558 GCA_037355805.1 Ixodes ricinus
GCCATTCCCAACATCGACGCAAGGAAACTGCTCGATTGTCACGACCGGATTATCTTACACGATATGCCGAGACGAAAGCTCCCGCTGTCAGTATCAGCGGGCGAAGTCGCCAAGTTTTCAGGTCGGCCCATTCTCCTTCGACATGGCGCCCCCAGTCTTGGATAACCGACCGAGGGTCATCGTTCTTGGCTCAGCTCACGCAAGATCTCGGTCAGCCACACCAGCCATCGTCGGACCAATTCGCCTACCATCCGCAGGACTACCGGTTAACGGGCTCAACAAGACGACCGCCATTGTCGATCTCCATGTACGCCATCGAGCACAAGACGTGGGACGAGGCATACTACGTCGCGTTCGCCTACACCACCGCAGCTCAAGAAACAACCGGGTTTACACCCTTCGAGCTGGTGCATGGCAGGAAAGGACAACGGCGCCGACGTGATGTTGCCCTACGAGCCAGTGGAAGACGACGCGCAGATTGACGCAACGTGGTCAGCCGAGAGCAGAAGAGGCACGCCAATCAGCCCGCCTTCGAATCCACGATCAACAGCGTGTCGACGCTCGCCGGTACAACTCGGCGCCGCGCTGCTGCACTTCCAGCCCGGAGAGGGTGTGGGTGGTGGAGCACTGGATACGGCGCCGCGGTCTCAGCGAAAGCTTCTGAAACGCTATTTTGAACTTACAAGGTCATCCGACGCCTCGGTGATCTGAACTACGAAGTCCTTCCCGACGGAACGCGGCCATCTGCAAGACGTCATCCGCGACCTGAAAGGTACGTTGTACGGCTGAAGCCGTATTACGAACGATAGAACTTTCCACCCTCGTCGACGAGATGAACTGTGAACGAACTGTGAACTTGTGAACTGCAGTTCGTGAACTGCGAACTGCGGCCGCGATTGGTGCTGTCCTTTGCTGTGGATTTTTGTTTTGTTTTTGTATTTTGCGCGCATCGACGATGCACTTTTTAGCAGAATAATGCTGGCGTGCAGCTGACCAAGCAGGCAGGCGCGCGCCTGTGGCCTAACGGTTATCGCGCTTGCTCTCTACGCAGAAGGCCAGGTTCGATTCCTGGCCGCGTCTACACATTTTTGATAATGCTGTAATGTGATGTTCTGGTGAATTGTTCCACTTGTTGATTCGAGGTTAGAATGTTCCACACTCGAACCTTCTACGCCGACGTTTCAGAAGCCCACGCGGCAATAAACGGGCCCCGCGTGGGGAGCCGGCAGTGAGTTTCGCCCCAGCGCTCTGACTCTGCTCTTTTTCGCCGACTTCGACGGCCCGCGACGCTCTGCTGTTATCTTTTGTTTTCTTTATGTTTACAGGTGCCTCGCCTGATTAAACGTTTAGTTTACTCTGCTATTCACCGCCTCATCACTTGTCATTCGTGACAGCAGGTATATATTGACTTATGGCGAAGTTTGACGCCATGCGCCAGCATCTAACTTCCTTGACACGTTGTGATCCACCCGATAATGCCGAGTCCACCTAGAGCTGCTAGGCTTGTCACTCGGGCCAATGCGCAAGTCGATGGTCGAAGACATTGCTATCGACTTAATGTAATCTGCCAACAACCGTTACCAGGCAGAGTACGCATACTGGGATAAGTAGAAACAAAACCGAAGGTATCCTGCCGACTATGTATGTCAGAAAATTTATTACTAGACTCATATACGTGCCTGTGGCTAACTATGCCGTACCTTTACGCGACCTCTATCGCCAGCGGTCATGAAAACACGACTTATTGCAAAAACAATAATACAATAGAGCACCTCTAAAGATATCGGTATCACGGACTAATTTAAGTCACCTTTTAGATCATTTGATTTCGTTATGGCAAGGAAACAACACGAGCCTTAGAAGCAGTTATTGAACAAGGGATGCGATGTCCGCCAAGCAAGTTAAATGCTGTTGTATAAACAATCGGACCTTTAGAAAACTCGGTTTGTATTCATGGCGGTAATAAGATATTTTATTAAAACATTAAATTAGTAGTATTCGGCGGCGAAAGCACCAGAGTGAGACGCACCGGGGGCACTTCATTAGTATAATTGGATATGTGTCTGTAGTTAAAAAAAGTAATAAATCGTCTAGCTGTTGTTGCTGAATGTTGAATGTTGTTGAATTATGAAATGAATTTTTTAAATAAAATTAAACTGTGACGTATCATTTTAGGAAGACCTTTAACCTATTTATATTTTAGCGATCTTGTAAGCTTTTTCTGCTAAATTTTCACTTTTGGATTGTGCAATTAGCTCACGCGAACTAGTTTTTTTACAAACAACTATGACTAAAATGTGCATAATGAGGAGCATTTGGGTGTCATTCATAGTGCTCTAGTACTCCAACCAGGTGGATTATTCATATTGTGTTGGAATGATTCTCTCATCGCAGGCATACTAGCACTAGTTTGACCTCAGTATCTTGCACGCGTCGAGATGTGAATTCAAGTTTAGAGGGGAGTGTTTTCTTCACTCCCAATTTTTGTAACCTTGCTGATGCGACCATGGAGGTAATTATGCTGACGGTGTCTAGGAGAGCACCCTGTGGTGATGATAGTCGAATGAGGCTCATGGATTCCATACGAGCACTGCATGAACACTTGACTTGGGCTCGTGACAATAAGTGCCTCGGCAAACATTTGGGCAGTAGCTCATGACTAATCTCTGCACACGAATGGCCAAAATTAAACATTGTTTACAGCTCAGCACATGCTGCACATGTTGCCATCCCCAGCCTATGGCTATACATAGTTCTCACGTGACGTCATTCTAGTCGCCATTCCCAGGTACTAAGCGTCCCATTAATGCAGCGGAAGGTAGGTTTGCACGCGCCTCCGCGAGCGTCTTGCATCGTGCTCTTTATTCTGTAGAAGGCTGGCCGCACGTGCAAAGGACGCCATTGCTGGGTACTGGGTGACGTCAGTGCAAGCTATGTATGGTGAACATTGGCAGCAGACCACGTGGCCACTTGTTCTGGCTACAAATTGAGGGGGTAAAGGATGCTCATTTTACGTCTTTCCTGCGACTACCACTGTGTCAAGAGAACAACTGTGTGTTCCATAGGTTATTAAAATCAAAAATTATTTTTATGCAGAATTTATTACAAGCAGAAATGTGGTTGCACGGCCCTTTCAAGTTACACTGAACTTATGTAGATAGTCTAGTTGAAAATTCAAATGCATGTGAGCACAATTGTGCTTCTGTGTATCGTAACGACTCTTCTCCATTTTCACTTTTTGAATTAAGGGGGCCGATTCTTTTTGCATTGGCATGTTTTTCTGTGTGAAATCAGGATCATTGTGTAGAAAGAATAAAACTTTGAATTTGAGCTCTAATCTTTGTGAGTGATGAAAACTCATAATAGAGAGCATAATTCCATTAAAAAGACTGGAAGTTATTTACCACTAACTATTTAGAAAAAGATATTTGCAGGGCTTGCTTCGTAAGTCATAAGTGAGTATCTAAACCAATGCTTTGTGACATTGAATGCCACGTAATGTTTTTGTTATATTAAACAAGGTGAGGTTTGTGGCTCCAGTGCAACTAGTACTTATAGCGATTCACACCAGAGATATTCTAACTTTTTAATCACAATGAACTCTGCCCGTGGCCTCAAAACTATTCAAAAGCTGACAAACAAACACAGTGGGAAACAGCCGATCCATGCTTGTGCTTGGGGCAAACTGAAAAAGTTGGTGCCTGTTTATCTGACGGCGGAAGAAGTTTTCCTCCAAGAGAACCCTATGTGCAGGCGTTAGGATTTCTGAGAATCCACTTTGAGATCCCAAGATTCCAGCACGAGTGACAGTAATAATTTGAATAAACTGCACTTTTCTTCTATTCTAGGCATCCGTTTCGAGCCTGGGGTGCTGGGGGAAGTATTTCAGCTTCTCGAGAAAAAAGTGGCGCACCTCAAGCCGCAGGAGCGCAAATGCGTACTGTTGGTTGATGAGATGGCCATTGTACCAAAAGTTCGAGTACGACCCCAGCACCAGCTCCATACGGGGTCACGTGACAATGCGTGTGCCAGGAGCACCGCCCGCCAAGCCACCGTCCACCGAGCACGCCGAACCACCGTCCTGCTGAGCCACCAGCCTGCTGAGCCACCTTCTGCCGAGCCACCAGCCGCCACCCATGCTCTGGTGTACATGGTTGCTGGGGTGTCTTCACGGTGGAAGCAAGTCGTGTGCTACCAGTACACCGGTAACTCCCATGCTCTTTATTCATTTATATCTCTCAGTGTACAAATAATCGTAATATTTACCGCATGATACACTTACTTTTGCTCTCTCTCTCTCTCTTTGCTTACGACAATGATGGTGCTAAGTCGTATGAGGGAAACATTATGAACATGGAAGTGCAGGCTCAACAGACAGGTGTTGAAACTCTTCAGAACACTACGAAGGAATGGTGACAGGAGGTTTTTATGGCATGGGCCCTATGGATCTAACCCACTTTCTTTGGAACGAAAAAATCACTTTCTTATCGGATCACACTGGGATTTATACAGAGGTGCGGCGAAGTGGTGGATGTTGTTGGTGAAAATATCAATGGATGAACTTACCACAGGAAAAAAAGCTGTTTCTGGCAGGGTGCTCGCCTGCTTGGGGATGCTGTAAACAGATAGCATGGCTCTGGCACACGAAAAGGTGTGGCACGGCACCTCGACTGATCAGGTCCCATACAACAAATAGGGATCCCATACCAGATGATACCACAGTTCAGAAACCATTCATTACAGAGGCGTCCGCCATGCTGAGGGAAACGTCAAATGCTTTCGGAAGACTGTCTGCTAGAGCCGATTTCGGCATTCACCGAACCTTGGCGCATCCTTGACACTTCTAGCATCTATTGGCAGCACCTACAAGTAGGCAAGCACTGTCTGCTGATGGCCATCGTAAATTGCAAAAAACAGGTTTTAAATGCAAAGCATTCCTTGGTGAAACCGCCCCCTCGCATATTGACAGCTAAACAGTCAGTTTAGTTTCTTCTGAATGTGCACCGTCTGAAAATTGACCTGTGACGTTACAGAGCGGCTACCAACATCGCGGAGTGGCCGCTGATGCCACAAGCCAATCCACTACGAAGGGGCAGGGTATATCTCTTCTCCACGCGCCGCGAAAGAATGCGCGAGAGAAAAGTAAAGAAATTACATCCTAAGCTATAAATAATATTGGTCTAAAAATTGTTTTTGTGGGAAATTTATTTGTTCTTTTTGTGTCCAGTGCAGGCTATTTCAAAAGCTACTTAACTTAGGTACTATTTAAAAGCTACCATGTCGTCTACTTTTCATTGTAGAGTCACCTTAATGAGGTGATGTAGATTTTTGTTGAAAATAGCTGGCGTGAAAAGGTGAAGAATTGTGCAGCAACTATTTGTTATTGTGATTAACGAATATGTATATTTTTTCAAAAAATACCTATTTGCTTCAAATCTGCTTTGAACTTAAAATTCACTAATTCACACATGCCTAGCAATATACTAGTTTTCAGTTTTGGCAATATTATAAGAAGGAAGGAAGTAAAACCATGTTGAAATGAATATATGATATATTCATTTTAACATGGTTTTTGCTTTCTTTTGTGGAGTAGCCATGAGAGGGAGGTCGTAAAAATTTAGGCCCTTCTTGCGTAGGATTTGCTCGAACTTGACGTTTATCTGCAGCTTATTTGAAAGAAAGTGTAACCAAATCCTTTACACGCACTATCCGCTGCACATGTCAGTAAAAAGAGAAAAATACAAAATAAAAATAAAATTTGGATGTTGGGTCTTTACGCAATGTAAGGCCACACTGCCCCTCGAGACATGCCTAACGGGTTTATGGTTTAGATGTGCGGTGTAATTCGCAAATGCAATATGACTGCTAACTTGAGCGTGCATCATAAAGTAATGATTACACAGCTGGACACTGCTACATTGCTTCATCATTTCGAAATGGATGAGGATGAGGACTGATCCCAGTATGTCAGTTCAATCCTCGTGCATGTCGGATTTTGCCTCAAGTGCTCCAAGCTGTGGCGTGCTAACATACTCGTCCACCAATCTTCCCAGTATATGCTTTGTCAGAAGCAAATTCAAGATATAGCAACATTATGTTCTCTATTCCCATTGGGCAAGTAAGGATAAAACATGCACACAGGGTGTGGCTGCTACCTCCAAAGGCTTCTTCGTTCCATCTTCCCTGATGTGTAAAAATATTTAAACCTACCGTGATAACTCACTCTCTTTCATTCTGTTCCAATTTGTTTTCACCTGTTTGGCTCGAGGGAAGCTGGTGCAATCATGCACCGCTTTCTGCATAAACCGACTTCATGAAAAGTGTCACGGTACCTTTGAGGTCTCTCTTTTTAACGAGAGGCCTGAGTAACGCTGCCCCTAACTACAGGTGGCATGTTCTCCTGTGTGGAAATCCTCTTTTCCCGCCTAGTCGAAATTGTACAGCCAAAAGTACAGCTGTAGCGTGGCTGTCCTTCGACGCTCCACTGGTGCAGGCGCAGAACATCAGGCTCATGAGCCCAGGGCACCTGGTTCGAGTCCCAGTGGAGGACACATGTGTTCGTTGTTATAGATAACTAAAAAGCAAATCAGTTCTTTATTGTTATAATCTGTGTATCCTTTTATATACTGTTTACACTTTCGTGGTTTAGTTGCTGTGATGTCAGTCTATTGAGCAACAGTAATCTTGTGATTGCTTTTTATAACCTTGAAACCAGCCCCTCAATGCATTCTGCATTAAAAGTGTTCGCACCTTTGTGAAGTGGATGAGCTAATAGGTGTTTGTTTCTACTGACCATAAGATAGTTCTGGGTTGTGACAGTGTGTCGTACACTTGGGTAAATTACTTTGTAATAGTAATTTAATTACAATTACAATTACTTTGCTTCAAAAGTACTTTAATTACAATTAAAAATACCAGTGTACAGAAAGTAATAAATTATAATTACACATTGCCAGTGTACAAAAGTAAGGCAATTTCTTCACAATTATTTTCCTTTTTGCTAGCAGTCTTCAATGATGTTGATGTGACATCATTTCTTTGTGCACTAAAATATAATTGCCGATTCTTTTCTTCGCTGTTGAGGGTCCAGTATACGACGTTACATGTGTTTGTGCCTTTCATTTAGCCGGTTCTAGGCATATGATAGGCCGCCAAGTACTGAGTATGATCTGAGTCCTTGTCCACTGTTCGGCAACACTAAGATTAGGGAGTTCTAGTAGATAATTTTTGCTCTCTGATAACTAGAACTCCCTATAAGGGTTATTCACGTTCTGAGTCATCACCCACTAACGTAGCCACCAAACGATAAATCCAAAGTTTTATTCGTGACCTTTGTGAAAAATGCAAGGCATAGCAAACTTGCCAATAAGATAGCCGCTTCTGGCTTTGTCGACCATGCTTACGTGTGCTGACTCAACATTAAAAGGCTGTCTGGCGTCAAGTAAATACACCCCATTGTTAGTGTTCCTTTGACCATGGCAAATCATTGTTAAAACAATCTAATAATGTATGCAGGAACTGAAATAACCAGAGTAATAATTTCAACATTATATTATGCTGAAAGTATTTTTATTTTCTATTTTCGTAAATCGAAGTCATCTTGCTTGCATCCATAAGCATTCGATTAATTCATCTGAAACGGCGGGACCGAGTCATTTGGGCAACTCTGTCTGTGGTCTTTTGCGTGTCAACTTGCCCACTGAGTAACGGCGAATCACAATTCTAAAGGGCTGGCGCCCACAATTTTTAAATCTGTTATTGGCCAGCGGTACGGAATGCGACCGCGCCATCTGCGTTTGAGTTGTGTGCCACATATATACCATTTGTATTGTTGTCGCGCTATTTCTGTCCTTGTTTTCGCCAAAGTTGCTGCGAGAGGAACTGACGCTAATGCTTGAGCCAACCTTGAAAATGTTCGTCAAAATTCGAAATTCGAGAGCATCTGGGTGAAAACAACCGCGAAGTTTTATTCTTTATTTAACGTTAACTCGTCGCGTAACGAAAGATTCCCCTCTCAGTGTGCCGTGCGCAGCTGGGGTAAATGTGTTACTTTATCGCAACCAGGTTTTCTACATGCAATTAAAGCCGTTTTTTCCCGTCGCAGTAAATTACCGTCCGTAGGTGAAGCGGAATGAGCGGGCAGCAAACTTTATTTGCGGGTAACGAAGCCGCACGATTTTCACAGGGATATTTTGTCAGGGTCTGAAATAATAAAAATAACAGTTAGAAAAAAAAAACACGAGGACCACGAAACAAGGAGGAGATTTAAAATGAAGATGATTTAGATAGTGATTTTCATAGTTTAAATCTTGAAATAAATCATCGTTTTTTCGTGATGATTTAAATGAAACCTTTGCCGCAAACATAATCACCAAAATATTTTTATTTACTGTGTATCGATTATTTGATGCTTTCAATTCACGCTTCTTTTGTAATTAAATCAAAGATTCAAGCGGACAACTGTTCTCATCAAATCAGAGTGTGGAGCTTTGTTTCTACGCTGAAATTCGTTTGTAAGTTAAGCCCTGTCCTACTGCAAGCAAATCAAAGCGCGAAAGAAAGCAACGAAAACAAGAAAAGGAATGTCCTGGGAACAAATCAAATCACAAAAGAAAAAGTGAGCACAGGTTTTCCACAAAGTAAAGCAATAAGATGCTTTTGTTTTAGTATGGTGGGTTTACCTAAATAAGATTGTTTATTAAATTTACTCAAGTTTAAACGTAGACTAATCCTTTTTTTTTCGTATTGTTTATAATGGTCGAACGGTCACTTAAACCATATTTAAAAATATTTAAAAATACTTTTCGTGATAATGATGCTTTTCATTCTAGCTAGAGTAATTTAAATCTAAAAAATCTGACTTAAATCAAATAAATTTGAATTATTTAAAACTAGAAATCACGATTTTCTTCAGTCTGCCACAAAAGGAACACTTGCGACAGGGCAACAGCTGTACTAGCAACTGAAATGTATTAATTAAAAAGGGAAAAAAGGAAATAAGTAAAACCTGAATTCCTTTCGTGGATGTCGCTTTGTATAGCTGTTATTCCTAACATGTTATTGCTATCACCAATTCCCTCGGGCAAATATTCTGATCTTGTCAGGGCTTTTATTCGCAAGAAATTGCATCGACTTACCGACATGGAATTGGCTGGTTGGTACAAGTTTGTACGAATTGTATAAATTTTTCTTAAAATATTATTAGCGGTAAATATATTGAAGGGACTGTTCCCACGTCAGTTCATACAATTATGGCCCTGTTCATATCTTTTTAATTTCTCCTAAAAAAATGTCATGTGAACGCCATGTCCTTGGGAGGCGGGTAAAGAAATTTTATTGGTTCCCAGTTCTTAGATTCAGGGCCATAAAAGTTTCTATAGGCGGGTAAAGACAATTTATTGGTTCCCAATCTTTAGACTTGTGGCCATAGAACTTTCTATAGGCGGGCAAAGAAAGTTTATTGGTTCCCAGTTTTTAGACACAGGGCCATAGATTTTTCTATAGCTGGCTGTAGCTGTATTTATGGATTTCTATGGCCGACCATATAGAGGGCCATTGGGGGTGATAGCCTGCCATATAATTTTCCATAGACGCCCATTGACCAGTTTTGTATGGCAAGGACACCCATGCAGAAAAAGGCTGTTCGAGACAGCGTTTTAAAATTTCTTCACCAGGAGTACCTGAAACCCAACCAGGCCCCAAGGCCATTAATGCTGTTTCCCATATTTGTGTCGGTTGCGTCTACAGCAGTCAAAATGACCGGGAGTCCGGAAACTCTGTGACTTTTGATTGCGTCATGAAACTACTTTCAGCATCTGTTGTCACTCTCTAAACGGCGAACGGTTTTCCCGGTGACCTTGTTGTTACTGTCGTTTTGAGCCCGGTTCACACATTCGTGCAGGTTGCGTCCATAGCAGGCGAACGACAAAAACAACCGGGAAAACAGGACAGCTGTGGCTCATGCTTGCTCCCAGAAGCTACTTCTTGCATTAGTTGCCACGCACACTGTACGCAGAACAGTTGCACCTGTTACTTGGTCGCTGCTGTCATATCGGTGCCTTTGAACACAACCCACGCAAATGTGCGAACCGAGTTTTAACGCAATAGCGTTAGGGAGCGCTTGTCGCAGAAAATCCGGCGTCGACGTCGGTGGGACCGGAAAGTCCTGATTGGTGTATGGGTCCGCTAAATTGAGTGGAAAATTTTCCCGCCAAATTTAGCGAAAACTTTTTTCGCCAAATTTAGCGGGTCGATAGGGCGATGACACCCCAACCCAGTGTGACGTCACACGCGTCAAGTGGCTGTTGTAACGTCACATGTGACGTCACGGGACACGTGGTGCTACTGACCAAACCACGCACACACGCTTGCACGGCTTGGGAAAAAAGCGCGGGTTTATATGAGAAGACTTTGCGTACGGGGCCCGATAGCGCTATCGCGTTCCAGTCTTAAAGGCAAAGCTTAAGCGTCCTCCAAGCTTTTTTTATTATTTACTCTGAACCAGTGTTGGCCGTAACGCGTCACCTGTAACGCATTACTTTTTTCGGTAACGAGTAACGCACTCGTTACTTTTTCAAAACAGTAACGGGTACCGTACTTGCCTTACTTATTTCGAGTACCGGGCAAATACGTTACTCGTTACTTTTTCTTCCCAAAAACCAAAAAGAAGTACACTTCATTTTTTTGTGTGTTTCAAGGCGCCAAGTTATGTGAATTTTTGAGCTTTTTGGCTTCTTTGGGTTTCTTCTAGTGAGTATTTAGGTGAAACCGTAAAAAAGACAAAGTAATTATGTTCAGTTTCTGGGTGGTCTGTTGGTAGAGGACGCACCGGGTGTTTTCGTTTTTTGTCTTGTTTTATTTCCGGCGATTAACGCTTCGTTGCACGCAGGTAGGAAGCTTCTGGAGGCGATCATGACGCCACTAGAGATGAAGCCTGGGAAAACCTCTTATTTGGAGGGAAACGCCCACAACGATGACCAAAAACGAACAAAAAGTACGCTATTAGACGGAGAGGACACTCTTTCGGCCGTTCCCTCCGACCGCGACCATTACTTTCGGCTTCTATCGGGATTTTCTTGTTTGGCTTGGCTTGAGCCGATATGTCGCCTCCCCTTCTTCCTACCTCCCTGCTTCGTAGCATGGAAGCCTTCGTAGCAGACGAACCGGGTTCTTCGTTCGCGTTAGCGGACAAAGCGTTCGCGAACGCTATCTTATAACTCGCTCCGCCAGAGGCAAATCAGATCTCGCTCTTGTAGTGAACAAAATTAAACCCCTCCAGGCACTGCAGACGGATGGCGTCGGGATAGCGGTTCAAGCACGGAGCAGGCTGCACCTGTCTACACTAGCCTTACATGCGTCGGCAGCTGGCGACATATTTACGCGGAAGGCATGCAAAAACAAGTCCAGAGAGCACCAGAGGAGGTAACCGAAGCTTTTGTTTCCAACCCATGCCCAAGAACGTTGCCTATATACCCTGCTCTCGCTTTCTCAATCCAGTAGTCCCAAGTTCGGTTGAACGATGAATCCCGTGAGTACCTTTGCTTGTGACTATCTAAGAACATAGTATGAAAACTATTTAAAGCAGGCTCATTGATGTGCTGGAAACAGTTGTCCTTGTGAGGGTGCGACGCACTATGCCAAAAAGTGGTTCTGGAGAGCAAGGAAAGGTTGCCATACGGATGGAGCAAAATCGTTCGGCTCCAGGAGAATTATGTCGATAAGGTATACTTCTCTACCGGTCTTTTTGAGGTTCGATGCTGCAGCAGAATAATAAAGTGGAAATCAGTATTGTGTGCCATTCGTATATACGACTCCTTGTGCAACTGGGGTGCCCAGAATGCATCTTGTAAGTAGAGTTCCGTGTTTTCGGTAAATACCGATAAACCCCGAAAATTAACCCACCAACCGGACTTGTCAAAATTGAAAAAGAAAGAACAGAATTGGTGTTTTTTTTTTCACTGAAAAATACTTAAGCTTTTTGGGAATACGTCTTCAATTACAACTTTATTTGTGTTTACCTTAAAGGAGCTGTGCAACAATTTCAGTGCTCTGTTTAAATAATTTGGGGATTGGTGTCTCAACCTTTCTGAAGTAAAGAACAAAAAACCGCTTTTGCCTGCATGTCCTAGTTTTTATTTTTCAAACTGACAAAGATTGAGGCTTTCGGCACCTCTCAACTCCTTCACCATCTTCCGAGTCACGCGCGCTGTGACGTCAATTAAGGTTGTACGGGGTTCCGGTGAAGCTCTCTCTCTACAGCCATCAGTGAGCAGCGACAACTCACCCGCTCGCGACCACGTGACCACGTGCTTGCGCAGCGTGATCAACATGGCAACAGGAGGAAAGTCTCGTCCGGGTCCGGCCATCTCTGTCCGGCTCCGTATTGGCGGAGGAGTGGTCACGTGGGCAGAACTGGAGCCGACCTTCGTGCTGGAAAGCGGCCTTCCAGAGCGCCGCGTTTTGGGGGAACATATTTTCCGCTTTGAGTTCGCAAAATATAGATCCTAGACTAAAATCGAACGAACCGAAAGCTTCCTAAGTCATTGAACATTATGTGCGTCAACTGGGTACAATACAATCCTCTTTTTTTATAACGCGAGCGATGTATTAGGACATCCGTTTCCAATGTATCGGAAGCAGACGACACGGACGACGATCGCGTTGCTCGCGTCTGCGGTGCGGGCGGTGCGGCTCTCGCGGAGTGATACGCGATACGCGACCGGCACATCCGGCCATCTTGGCGAGTCGGCAGGCACTCGTCCGAAAGCGAGGGGACGGCGTTTTCGTCAGTCGCTGCGTCGTTTACCGCAATGAATTGACGACTTCACTTCACACGCGACCCGCAGGATCCGCGGGTGCAATTTTTGCAATCGAGGGAGGAACAGGAAACGACGGGAGGGATCGATGACGGCGAATGCGCGGCCTCGTCGCCGCACTATTTTCCTTGCGCAGCGCGCCTCAGCACGCCGCCTCGCATCTGCCGTCGCGTCTCCTGCAAAAACCGACCGTGGCTTCCCGCGATGCTTGGCTCCAGAATGGCACCATTGCGGTACTCTGCCTCGGCAAGCGGGAGAGCAGGTGCAGCTGCCCCATCTCGCCCCCAGCTCTGTCTGCCCCCAGAGCCGTTTATTCTGCCCCCGTCCTGCCCCGGCTTCTGGCGGCTGTTCGCGGTAGCAGATAGAGCTGACGGTTTTGTTGACCTCGGATAGATGGCGCCACTAAAACTCGGTACAATAAAAGTTTTGTCGACGATACCAGGTTTTTGCCGCATTTATATTTATGCTGCAATGACAAGACATATAGAAAAAACTACGTTTTATCGAGCAGGTATTTGCACAACTTCCTATCTTTTTAGAAGTCCCGCATTGCATGACGTCATGCCGCGTTGTTCTCATTGGCCGCCGCTCGCGGCTGCAGGTTGGGAAATTTTGTAACTTTTGCTTCGCGATTATGCGGCGGAATCGCAACATTTCGAAGGAAGGAGATGTGTTTTTTGTGCTTTGTGACAAGATAGGCAACGTCAAAAGTAGAAGATGCAAATTCTTTCAACGTTAAAATCGTTGCACAACTCCTTTAAACACAGCCACGCCGAACTGTCCGCGAAGCGACTTCTTCCTTCGGAAACCAGACCCCTTATCTCGTTTCCTTCGTTTATTCGTACCGGGAAGTTTTCCTGATATTCTGGGCACAGGTATGTTCCCTGTAGGTAGGGGTGTTCAATTATCGTGTATTGTTCTCTTAAACACAGGGCCCTATAAACACCGATTTCTTGGTTTCTTGTCCGAGCTGTAGTCAGTGGCGGATCCAAGGGGGGGGTGACAGGTGCGGCCGTTCTCCCCCCTCCCCAAAGAAGTCGACCCTCTCCCCTCCCCCTTCTCGGGGGAGGGAAGAGGGTGGACCCGTCGGTGCACAAGAAAGAATGGGAGAATAGTATCCTTACAAATTTTCCGCCCCCCCCCCCCCAAAAAAAAAAAAAAAACGGAGTTCTGGATCTGCCCCCTTGGCTGTAGATACGGCTGTAGTACGGCCGAGCCGTGCTACAAGTTTCGAAAGGCATCAAGAAATGATAGGCAAGGCACACGTGCGTCTAGATTTCCGTTTTTTTCGACGTTATACTTATTTTATTTGTGAGGGATCCCCTGATGTTTTTTGTAGCGTAAGCTACACTGGCCGAGGTTGAGCAGTTTCGCGTGGCTCTCATAATGAGCCGTGCTCATTATGCGAGCCGTGCTCATTGTGCAGAGCGCGCGGCAGCGGCGGCGGAGCTCCCCATAATGAGCACGGCGCACGGCGCCTCGCGCTCCGCATAATGAGCACGGCTCGTATGCACGGCTCGCATAATGAGCACGGCTCATTATGAGAGCCACGCGAAGCCGCCGCCGCGCCCGCCTCGCCGGTCTGCGCATTCCAGAGGAGTGACGTCATATCCACGGCAGACGCACTGGCGCCGCCGCGTGCCCAGCCGTGCGCCTCTGTTGCGCAGTAGCCAAGTCTGACGCTGCACCGGAGCCGTTTGACAGCTCCTCTTATTTTGTGGGCATAAGCTCACGTTACGTATATCCTGGCATACCCGAGCTAAGCCACCACAAGTTTTGCTGGTCACATATACAAAAAGTTCTATCCTCTTATTCACCGACGTCTCCACCAAGGAACGACACGTGTTCAGGGCTAATAATAGATTGGTATAAACGCATAATCTATAATTTAATTGCTATCTGAAATTACCGTTTTGCTATTTTCCAGTGCCACTGTTTGGCGATATTTGCCGGCTAAAATATATTTATATAATATATTCAAATACATTGATTTTATTTGAAGCTTATTTACCTGTATTACAATTTTTATAGCTTTGCGATTCTAACAGCATCAAACTCCGGCTGTAACAACAAAGTTTTGCGCTTTCACCAGGGCAAAAAGCTGTTCCATATTTCTGAAGAAACACGCAATGCAGTGCGTCAGGTGCTCGTGAGTGCCTCAACTGAAAGGCTGTTCAGCACGGCGGCAGACATCTTCACTTAGAAACGGGGCCAGATGTCCGACGGGACTTTCGAGAGCACTGTTGTCAAGGTCACAAGAGTGTGACTGGTGGCGACAATAAACGCTTCCAAAACACACTTATGTTTTGCGCCTTACCCTTGGACAGTAAGGTAGAAAGTTACGCCAGGAAAGTAACGGATTACTTTTTGTGATAACGTTCACTTACTTTTATGGAGGAGTAATTGTAACTGTCATTAGTTACAAGTTTGCCTTGTGTAATTGTAGATGTAATTTCTTACTTTTTTTTTAATAATGTGTACAAATCTGATCGCGAGCCCCTGTCACACGCGGGGATTCGCGAACTGATTAGTCGCCGACCGTCAACGTCCCTTAGCAAAAGGCACCTTCATGATCGTGTGAATTGGGTATAAGACTGATGTGTTCACCGTTCTATCCCGCCCATACATCTAAAGGGGTTCCGAAGTGGCAACAAATTACGTCACAAGAGCCGTGGTGTCATTCTGGCCGTGTTCCAAAATTTACTCGATCTTACTCCAGGGTAAAGGTTTTGTACCTTGGCATTCCAAAACCTACCCGCGTCCAGCGTTTTTCAATCTGTGTGGTCACGTGATACGACCCGCCAGAGTAACTCGGATTCATTTGGGTAAGATTTGGAACACAGCCAACGTCGGATGTCGAGATCCTGGCGGTTGGTCCTAAAGATGCACCCGAAAACGGCGAGCAGACGCGAGGGTCGCTGCCGTCGTGATGTGCCATTCCGTGTCGGTTTTGGTTTCTGTGGACTGTTTGGCGGCAGAACGACCTGCAACAGGACAGTCGTTGGCTGCACACACCTCTGCTGCTGTGCCACCGCCAGGATCGCGACAAGCAAGCGGCATGGAACATCTGTGACGTCATCAGGCGCAAAGGGACATGGTGCACACATTAGTCGGAGACGCGCTCCAAGGGGCTATAGTGCAACTGACTATGTTTATATTCTGTTTACACTGGTCTAGAATCTCCCCAACATTCCACCGAAAGCTGGTCCCACCGACCAGAACGCTGTGCAGTATGCCGCAGATAACAGCCTTCGACTTCATCCTGCGCAGGCGGAGCTGATCGACGTAAGACTGCTTTTAGCTCTCACTCAGTTTCCTTGTTACTGATGTATCCAGGACATAAAAGGAAGATCCATTGGTGGATCCTTAGGGAATTCGTTAGCATATGACCCTTGGGAAACACCACACACGTCTTTTTTGGGAAACGCTAACGCTGACCCCTTCACTTTTGTGTTTTGCCTTTCTATTTTGCTTCCTCAATTTTTTGCTGCCTCTTTTTGCTTCGTAACAGGATGAGTGTTAGCCTTTCCCAAAGGGGGGCATGGTGGCGTTTCCCAAGAGTCATGCTAACGCATCTCCTAAGGATCCCCGATGGATCTTCCTTAATATTTTCCCTTTAGTTCATTTTATTCATCCACAGAACGAGCACTCGCGCTAAAATTGCACGTCTGAAAGCCAGGAGCGCGGTCTAGCTAGAGCTTGTAGCTTTAGCTGTTGTCTCAGCTTCAGGTGCAACCCCACCAGGAATGACGTTTTGGTGCTTTTTTGACGGTTTATAACTTTCTTTCTCTGTATCCTACAATAATAAAGTTAATGTCAAATTAAAGAACTTTTTTTCGACGATACTTTAATGTCTCGATTTTAATATTATTTTTAGTTGTCAGTTAATCATTCAGCTTTTAAGACCACAGTCTCTAATATTGAAAAAAATACTGGAGTTATAATGTCCCATCGTCCACGATTTTTTACGTGAGCGTTCGGTTGGATATAATGAATTAAAAAGTAAGCAATTAACTGTACAGGTAATGTATATTTTAAAATAAAGAATAAAGTTTAAAATGTTAGTATTTTGTGGTGCTATAGAAACGGAATCACGCTAAACGCTAGTAAAATGTAGCGCTGTTTCAGTCTTAATCAGCGTACCATGTGCGTGCTCATACTATATGTTATACACCGTCAAACTCTACCTGCTTGCATATTTTTTTTCATTTTTGCACACCACTACTTGCGCGCATAAATCACCAAATTAAGACAGTTACATTGCTTAAACTCTTTGCAAAAGCTATCCACAGATCCAGAATCTTTGCCTGGCCAGTCATTGCATTTATCACTGAACTCGTATTAAAATTAATTCTTATTATTTGTTTCTGAGAGTTAATTTTTCACCTTGGCATTTTTTATTATGACTCCCGCACCAGTCTTACTTTGGGTTTACCGAACTGAATATGTAAACCTGGCAGTCTTTTTTGTGTGTTTTCCAGTTTCGTGGTTTTAGTCAAAATAAACACCCAGCTACCTTAATGAGACACCTGATTCCCCCCCCCCCAAATATAGTTCATTTGTTTTGATTTTTTAGGTATTTAATTCCTCAAGTTAGAATTTTGGAAACCAGAGTCTATCACGTCATCACGTTTTCCTGGAAATCCACAAAAAGCCAAACACATGCACGACAAAAGGGCCGGCCCGTCGTATAAATCTGATCATATTGGAATATGTGTAATTGGCCTCCGAAATCTCTGCGGGGTGCGAACGGCGCACAGGCAGTTTTATATTTTTCAACGCGTCGGTAGTTTTGTTTTGCATGTGTCTCGCCATTTGGCTCAGGACGATTTTCGCGTTTTGTTCTGACCACAATTGCTGGAGACGTAAGCAGTTGTTGTGTGTATGTTTATACAGCCGGAAGTTAGTCTGCCTCAGTGGGCGTTTGGAGTCTCAGCTGTTGATGAGGAATTTAGCTAGTGTAATACAACCGCTAGCCTGGGGTCTATAACGGTGCACCACGCAGTTGACACACGACCGCACGCCGGATCGATGCTCATCGAGATAGAAACGGGCAAGGGTAAGGTCGGAGCACGAGCTTTCGCTCCACGTGCTCCGAGCTGGTTTGCGCCAGCAGATACCCGGCCTTACACCAATTGAAGAACCTTAAAAAGAGGAGTGGGAAGTAGGGCTGCGAAGCAAGGTTGCCGACAAGCAAGATATGCTTTTAGGAATAGCTGTCGCAGTCACCACTGCAATTTGAGCCCTGGACTAAGGGCACCCACTGTTGTATTCTTTGAATTAAAAGAGATGGCGCTACCGATCTCACGCCGACCGGTACAGCGTATGACGTAATAAACACGAGCGAACGGCACGCGCCTAGGGCTGGCCGAAAAAAATAAGCAGATGCTCGCTGACCCTTGACTTGGCTGGACTGCTTCTTTACGCCTCCGGGCGTCTGCTTCGGTGACCGGACGGTAACCATCTTTTCTTATCATGTAGTCTTGGTCCCCTTTTCAACTTAGAATGTTACACCCACCTATATTCTCTACAACTTTACTTCGATCTCTCTCTCCCCCCCCCCCCCCCCCCGTTTTCTGTTTCATCTATCATTAAACAAAGTTTTCAACACCAGCATAGCCCACTCGGCCACCTATCCCCCTTGCTGGAGACGTGCGCTCCGAGCGTAGGCAACTGGCTCCCCTTGCACGAGAACTGGCGCAGCCGCGCGCGTTCCAAAGAAAGCTCGCGCAGAAAAAAACAAGCGAAGGACCAGGGATGTCAATTTCAGGATATAGCAAAAATACCCCACTGTATCGAAGCGTCATCCCACACGAATCCTCGCATTGAAGTACAGGTCTATATGTGTATGTATGTACGAATTTATGCGGCGCTTGCTCTTTGCAACGAGCGTCTGCAAAACAAACACGCCCCCCCCCCCCCCCCGAAAAAAAAGAAATTGGAGTATTGTTGCTGCTGCAGGGAGTCGCCGCGCTGGCGCTCCTCGTAGCTCAATGGGCTGAAACAGCTCGTCACATCTCCCGAAACTCGTGCCGTTGAGAACTTCCTGAAGTCTCTCTTGAAGCTTGTCTGCCCGTCTTCTTTCTGTCTGGAACTGCCTCTTCAACTCCTTCACCGTAGACAATCCTCCCTTGTCCTCCATCTTGCGCTCCTCGATGTTGTCCCTTAGCGCTTGCTCCAGCTTCTTTGCTTTCTCCTCGAAATCGCACTTCTGGTGGTTTGACATCTCCAGATCCCACCGCTATCTGCTGGTTTAGAATCACACTAACCAAGGGTGAGGTTGCACCTTAAAGGGGTGTGAAAACGAAATGTTTGCACTTCTATTTCTTTGTTTAGATGTGGTCTATGTTGTGCCGGCCGCCCAGAAACACTAGTCTTGACTAGTCTTGAAAGTAAACATATTCGGCAGAAATCTGCCTGGTGGGGTGAGGATTGAAGTCCGAAAAATGTAGCGACAACCAAAACTCGAAAAAACCCTACGTTTCGAAACCAACTCGGTTTCTTCCTCAAGGGTAACTGAAAGCACGCGGAACAGCAGCAGCTCCTAGCCTCTTCGTCTTCCGAAGACGAAGAAGAGGCTAGGAGATGAAGAAGTTAGGAGCTGCTGCTTTCCATTTTTTTTTTCCGCAAACGGACGCGGTCAGTTTTTCGCTGTGATGTGGCTACTCATGCTAACGCATTAATAAACAACAAAATACTGTTTGTTTGAAATGCAAATGAAAGCGTATCCATTGGGCGAGCCGAAACGCCGTGAGGCAAACTGGGGGAATAAAGCAGGGAAAAAACAAACCTACTAGATCAAAGAGTAAAAAAGAACGTCTCCACCAATGATGAGATGCTGGCGAAAGAAAAAAGAAATGCGATTTTCTAGCTCCGGTTCGACAGGAGACGTCATTTAATGTCGAATTCTCGCATCTCTGAGAAGGCCCATGGCCGTAACCATTGGACTCGAGCTCAAATGCCCGTGACAAAAATGCCCTGCCGGACCGTGACGCAACGCTAGTGTCCAATCGTTCGGTGGCATGTTCTACCCTTTCTGTCCAGGATCCGCGCTGACTAGAAGCTGACCGAGGTGGCTCCCAGGTGCTATGGGCGAGAAAAATGGACATTCACATCTGCCGCTCACATATTTCACAGGAAGGCATAGATTTTGCATCGTGTTATTCTTGTTTGTTTCAGCCTAATGCTGCCATGTTCATTTCGACTATTAGGGGATCCCAACCACAACGTGCAATAAAACAAATTATCGATGTTGTCAACATCGAACGCTTTTTTATTGCATGAGAAAGTTTCTTGCGTCCTTTCTCTTCTCCCAACCACAGAGCCCCTTTTAACTTTTTCTGGCGAATGCGTAGATGCCGAAGACATTATATCACAAATCTAGAGGTGTCCAAATGTTTACGTCTGTAAAAATTATGTACTCATTCATCAGATATCTTTCTTTCGACGGTTCAAAAAGGACTGCGTCGTTAACTTCCAAGTATAAAAACACAGAGGCCGGAAATATTAATGACGAGTCATCTTCCGTCCCTTTGTTTTTTGTTTGTTTCTTTTTGTTTCGTCTTGCTCGAAATATGATGAAGACCAGCGGCTGTGCTAACCGTCCTCAGGGCGTTGAGAGGGGTGGGAACGATTGGAAAATCGGCAATAACTCAGACAAGATTTTTGTTTTACGCTGCCATACTAATTTTTCAGATTTTGAGAGAGTTTGGGTTGTCCCTCACGTCGGTTTCTCATTTCCCACTTTAAAAAGTGTTTTAGACCGACTAAGCACTAATCAAGAGAAACATTAACTCTAACTATAAGGCTAGACTCCATGTGGCGAATATGCTGCGAAAAATGAACGAATTTTGCTCCGCGGCTTTTGCTCTGGGCGTGGCATCAGCACACACTAAAAAAAGCCCGTGCGTGTACTTTCCCGCACAGCATTCGAAGAGCCAATCATCGCAACTTACGGAGGCACTCAGCGAATGACGATGCCGAAACATATGTTTAGACCAAAAAACGCACTCTGAGTTGTGACATTTGGCAATGCAAGCGTGACGTTTTGCATTGCTTAATGTCACAACTGAGACTGCGTTTTTTGGTCTAAACATGTTTCGGCATCGTCATTCGCTGAGCTACCTCCGTAAGTAGCCGTGATTGGCTCTCCGAGTGTTGTGCGGGAAAGTGGACGCACGGGCTTTTAGAGTGCAGGGGTTGCTACGTCGTGCGCAAAGCGAGCGTGCCGTCGGGCGAAGTTCGTCAGTTATTCGTCGCATAATTTGATCCATGGAGGTAAGCCTACGCGTCGTCTGCGCGCAGAGAAAGGTGATATCAGAAGCGCGAAGCGAAATCGGCAAGCGATCGGCCGGCTTGTTCATGTGTTTCCCAGAAACGCAGCACTTCGGCGTGCCAGGGAAGCTTTGATCACGCGGCAAGAACGGCGAGACTTACGTTCGACGAGTTGTGCCTTTTTCTTGCGGATGCTGCTCTATCGTAAAAATTTGCACTTGTTCTCAGAGGCCATTCTCACCATGTATACAAGGTTTTAGAAAACCTCTTCGGCGAATGACGCCGAGGGAACAGAAAATCTGTCTTCAGCACGCTGCCGCCCAGCGTCCGCAACGCTCCAAAATGTCGATTTTCCGTGCCCCAAGATGGCCGCCCGGTGGCATGCACTCACGGGGCGGGGAAGCCCGATCCAGCAATTGTCATAGAGATCACTGCTATTGACCAATCAGGATTTTCGCTCACGCCACCGCTGTGGGCTTTTCTTCCACGCCACCGACGTCGGATTTTCTGCGACACGAGCTCCTTAACGCTATCCCGTTAAAAGTGAACATTTGGGCACTTTTCCTGGCTCCATCTTTTTTAAATTATGTACCTAGAGCTTCGGGGGTAGTACTAATACCTGTACACGCGTGGTCTGTTTTGCAGTTTACCAAAAGTCTGCCCGGTCATCGCATGATTGGAGACAGTTGCGAGCTCCAGCTTTTTCAGCTTCTGCTTAGGGCAATAGATGCAAAAAAATATCTAGAAATTGGTAAGTAAGACTACTTCCATTGTGTCAGCTTTAGTACTGCGGTACGCAAGAATTAAGGGTTCGGTAATAGCAACTATTATACTCTAAACGCTGGGGCAATTTGCATCTCTTTCGAGTTCTTGGGTTTTTTTGGGTTTTTTTTTTCCTTGTCTTAATTATTTGAATGAAAGCTAAACTTCCGGAAAGTTTTGAGAAATAGTGGTCCTGCAGGTACTTACACTGGATGCAGCGCAGTGGCTGCTGCGTTGGCGCTGCCCCCTGACGGCAAGGTGGTTGCACTGGAACTTCGCGAGTGCCACGTGGATCTCGGCCGGCCTTTCTGGAAGCAGGCACGAAATACCCCTTAACCCACATTCGTCTGAAACCATATTTTTTTGCAGAATAAGTTTCGCGCAAATTTTAGAATAAAGCAGTGAAAGAATAAAAGTCCGACCATCCTCTGATGCTTTCTTGTTTTTCTCCAGGCGGGCGTGGATCAAAAGATTGAGACCAGGATCGGGCCAGCTAATGGTTCACTGGGTAAGCTAGAACACCCCTTCCATAATCCATTACCCCGCGCCAACTGCAAATACTACCGTAATTCCAACGTAAAAACAAAAAGCAGGAGCCGTTTTTATTGCAAACAATTCGGATTATTTTTACGTATAATGTTCGAACTTGTTCTTGATTTAATACTTTATTAATGATGCCGTTGCCTGTTGGAACGCGCTAATTTATTTATTTATTTATATAGTTATTTATTTCAATACCCTCAGGGCCCATACGGTACTACAGAGGGGGTGGGGCATATAAGAATTCACTCAGAAATACAACATAGAGCGCAGTGATGAAAATACAAACAAACCAACGAGCATCAACAAAAGTGATTAGTTAGTGCTTCAAACAAATCTAGTGATGGGATAGTTACTGAAAATTCTTGAAGGTGGTTCCACTCGGACGACGTTCTTGGTATGAAGGAGTCGTTGTATAGGCTGATGTTTTACATTGAGGAATGCCAACCTTGAAACGATGATCGATGTGTGAAAAATGTAGGAGTGGTTAAGGAACAATTTATTTTTTAGAGGAACGTTGAAGTGATAAGTTTTATAGAAAATACAAAGACGAGATATTTTTCGTCGCAAAGAAAGGAGAGGCAGAGACAAAGAGGCTTTCATAGATGAAACACTGGCGGTGCGATGATAGTTACAATAAATAAAACGTACTCCGAGATTTTGCAGAGCTTCTAGGTTAGTCACAAGAGTTGTATGTCCGGTGTAAGAGATCGATGGGGCGTAATCTATTTTTCATCGAACTAGAGTTTTGTAAAAAAGTAACTTTAATGATATTTGGGCTAAAGAAAATCTTCTTTTTAGATATCCGTGCATAGAGTTAGAGTTAGCAATAGTATGATCAGTATGGGTTTTCCATGAAACGTTTGAAGTAATGTAAACACCAAGATATTTGTAAGACGTCACAGACTGCCGCAGCGTGTTAGAAATTGAGTATGGTGAAATGAACCTGTTCCGACGTGAATCCCTCATGAATTTACATTTGTTAATCTTAAGGGTCATTTTCTACAATTTACACCATTCGGATACAGCACACTCGGTCACACTGAAGTAGTGTTGAATCAGATTCGTTAGTTATTTCACGATAGATTACACACTCATCAGCAAAAAAAAAAAAAGAAACTAATTGAGGATGATACACACATTGGTAAGTCATTTATGTAAATAAGGAACAAAAAGGTCCTAAAAAGACCATTGTGGAACACCGGAGGTAACAGGACTAAGGGAAGAATTAGTTTCGTTAGCAGTGACATACCGAGATTGATTAGCTGAGGAACATGTTATCCACTGCATGACATTAGCATCGATGTTAAGTTGCCCATGTTTAAAAAGTACGAGTTTATGAGAAACTTTATCAAACGCTTTGGTAAAATCAAGAATTACACAGTCAGACTGGGACCAATAGGGTGAAGAATGGAAAGTAGGTCGTTAGTGAAAGACGAAAGCTGGGTTTGATATGAGAGAGACTTATGAAAATCATCTTGTGAAGGTAAAAGAATTTGAGTGAGAAGCCATGTCATGATGTCCCACAGCATTGTAACGTCACGTGACCTAGTGACTTTCCCGGTGTCACGTGACCTTATGATGGCACATCACAGTGTCATGTGAAGTCATGGCGTCACATGACCCCAGGGTGTCACGCGATGACGTGGCGCCACGTGGCATCATGGTGTCGCATGACTTCATGATATCACGTGATATGTCAGTGTCCTTCATGACGGTTCTTCATGACACTCCTTCATGACGGTTTTCTTATAGATTTCGGCTGATAAACCGCTTTCTGTGTTCGTAATAATTTCTTTACAAGAGTACGTCACCCTGGATAGCCAGGGAGGTGGTGCGTATCTGTGCACGAAGGTTAGAACCCGTACGCAAGCCCGTCTGTTAGCCTCGATGAAGTCTCTTGTGACCTCGTTGCTGATCTCGCGACCGTCTTCCATGTGAAAAGAATTTCCGCCTTACAGCCATTACGTCATGAACACAGGTGGCGGCGATCGGCTTCAAGTTTATACGTCACTGAATTCTTTACCTGCCACCAACCAAAGGGGTCGCAGCGAGCGCCCTAACTCCTTCCCAAAACTTCTATTTCAGACGCCCTAATAGCGGAAGGCCAAGCGGGGACATTCGACTTCGTTTTCATCGACGCGGACAAGGCTAATAGCGACGTCTACTACGAGAAGAGTTTGCAGCTGGTCAGAAAGAACGGCATCATTGCTATTGACAACGTGAGTTCGATTTCTTCACTACACGGAAAGAAACTGGAGGAGAGGAGGAGGCGAGAGCGTGCGGCGACGTCAGGGCGCTGAGCTCGGTCTCAGCCTTGTGCCTATCTTATATGCTTTACTCAAGATACCGTATTTCAAATACTTTTGGTTTGATTTTGGTATCTTGCAAATATATTTCGTCTAGGGAATTTTCTACTCTATTTTTCTCAAATACATTTTTTAACCTTGCAAAAAGCTGTCACCGGAACAATCTACGGAACTGTACTCCGTCTCACTAAAACCGTGCAGTAGGGCCAAAGCTACAGGGGAGAGAGCGTATCCCGACCTGTTCAAGGGGAGGGAAAGAAAGAACGGGGGAATTCAAGCACTTCTCTGACGTTCCTCCTTTCCCTCGCCTTGAACAGGTTGGCGTACACTCTCTCCCCTGTAGCTTTGGCTGTACTGCACGGTTTTAGTGACACGGAGTATTGGCAACGAGATGTATTGGTGGCGCCACCTCGCGGGGAGCCCTGCTGTGACGGAGCTGGTAGGATGCGAGCAGACGACGGGCAATGTAGAAGCACGGAGTGGCTATGTTAGTTTGCATCTATACCGACTAAAAACGGTTTATTTATTTAAGAAACATGTGTAACGTTTTTGGGACTGATCTTTCTAATGACTAACAACGTCTGAACGTTGTTTTTTTGTATTAATTTGTTTTTCTTCAAATGTTCAAAAAGAAGCCTGGAGCTTCTTCACATTACAGCTTGCACGGCGTGCGTCAGGGTTATTTCAGCCTTTCTGATTCTTGTTCTTTTTTCAGATCTGTGGAGGCTGCTGTAGAAAAAAGTTTTGCGTTCACCAGAGTGAATGACATGCTGTCTTCTTAGCTGTGCACGCGGGCACACTTGTGTTGCAAAAAGCCGCACACTTGTTTTAGCGACATTCAGTTTGCCGATATTGACGCTTCAATCCAAGTGTGACTCGACAGTTGCTGACGCTTAGCTCCTTCCGCATCGATTAAGTGGCAAAGAAGTTTGTCACATCGCGACTTCTGCTCGAAAGAAAAGCAGAAGTTTTCATAAATTCTCAAACTGTCGGACATGGCCCGGCAAATTCAGGCGACTGATTAATTTGTTCTATCCAATTTTTACTAAGCATTGTTTACAACTTTAAAATCACTCACTGAGAAGTGCATCACACATTATGCGCATTTTGGTCCGCAGAATTAAACATACAAACGGTAGTAATTCCTAGAAGGTGTAACCACATTTTTTGGGGAGCTGAAAGGTGACCGACTTACTATATTTACGACTTCGATCGCGAGGTGGTCTCGCAAGTTTCGCGTCAACCGGGTGAATAAGCAGAGATTGAATTGAAACGACCCAGGAGCCAGCCACTGCTTCTTCCTGCCAGTCTTTTTAGGAAATGTTTGTTAACTGATTTACAAAATTCAAAAAAGGAATCAACTTAGAGCTAATTAGAGACCAGCACTCACAGAACACATTCAAACCAACAGGGTACACGGAGTCGCTTTCACTTAAGTGTTAACTACACACGCGAGAAGCTCTCGAATTTGGATTTCCTTTTTCAAATTTGATAAGACGTTCCTTTCTCAGTTTGATTTCGTCCTACACATATTAAACATACACCTTATCCGTCATGGTAGATGTTGTAGTGGGGCAAAGCGCTGGATATTCTATCTGCAATATCCAGCATTTTGTACTGGGGTAGAGGACAGCACACCACCATCCTGCAGCGCTTCGACTCATCAGCACCAATTGTGTTTGTTAGCAGGACTAAGTGGGCCACGGTTTCAAGCTTTGGTAAAATGTCCTACTACAAACTTCATTTCACCAAATAAACAAAACGCGTGAAAAAATTGACCGCATCTCCACGTGGTGAATGATGTTGATTGGGGACGCAGACAAGCTCTGGTGGTGCTTGTCTGCGTAGACGCTGAGCCGCAGCATGCGGAGCCTTTCGTTTGTTTTCATCCATGTCAGAAAGAAAATGTGTGGTATGGAACGTGGTTATATACGCATTTGAGCATTTGACCGCAGCGCTCTCTCGTCTATTAACGTTGAGCCAATGCATGCAAAGTTTAACGCGATTAAATACGCATTTGACCGCAGCGCCCTCTCCTGTATAGACGTTGAGCGGCTACATGCAACGTTTCATCCATGACGTCCCCAGCTCTTGAATTACTACCACATCTCAGAGCCCCCTACTCGCCCCGCAGTCGTGGCCGAGTGGTTAAGGCGATGGATTAGAATATCATTGGGGTCTCCCCGCACAGGTTCAAAACCTGTCGACTGCGCAAACAGTTTTTTTTTCATCTTTTTTTTTCTTTTTTTTCCTTTTTTTTTTGCCCTACACGAGCACGTGAGCCCGTGCTCGTGAACACGTGAGCTCACGAGCAGGAGCACGAGCACCGGACGCCGGAGCTACATACAGACATGGCTAGCCCCTAATGAGCTTCGCCCCTAAAAAGGCTTTGCCGCGCGTTACGGAAGCTACGCGTGAAGCGAGCTGACGAGCCGAGGTATCCAAGATCTGCACGGCCAGTCCCAGACTGTCCTACCCGTGACTTCACAAACGATGATGATAATAGCTGGAGAAGCGCCCCTGCAGTTCGCGCACGCCGCCAATAGGAATCGTCAGACGCCAGGGCAAAGATGAACCGATTGTAAACTTGGAGCCAAGCGACCGAACACAACAGGAAACAAGACACGAGCAAACCTCAGCACGCCTCAGACAGTGTTCGTAGACTGTCTTTTGCATGATGCATTAGCAGTGTGGTTACAATAGAAGCTTGAACATAATAAGACCCTCCCTGCGTGTGCTAAACTGTTCGTGACAATCTTGCACATGAGGAGTTGAATTATTCGTTGTTTTCTTCGTTTAAGGTCTTTTGGATGGGAAACGTCTACGGTACCATCGACGATCCTTACTACGAGAAAGGAGCGGTGGCGCTGCGAGCACTCAACCGAAAACTGCACCAAGATAATCGCATCCACATGTGCATGCTCACCATGGCCGATGGTGTGACGTTGGCCCTTAAGAAATAGAACTGTTGTGTCAATAAAGTACCCTACTTTCCGGCCGATGAGCGTCGGGTTAGGGTGTTATTTATAGTCCACTTTGCTGTTTGCGAACGTGAACCGCCCCTTACGTCCCAATGGGACCTCCGGTCGCTCCGCCTTTGCAAGCCTTTCCAGCTTGCTTATGTGTCCAGTGCTAGAAATCAAAATGCTACACGGACAACAGTGTTGGAGATTTAACGAGAACATTCGGCTGTACAATGTAACGTCTTGGATTATACAAGTTGGTTCACGAGAGTATTCAAAAAATGTGAACAGATCTAGCGCTTCTTCGACCTTTTTGCGTTCACCTGCTGTAGGATAGGTGGTTAAACAATTCTTTGACATTTTAAGCAGCGCCATTAAGGCGGGCTTTGTGCATGTTTTCCTTTTACTTTTTTTAAGAATCATTTAAAAAGAAAACGTGGTTAAGTTTTAGTTTTTTAATGTAATATAGAACAGAGTTGCTACTGTGGATAAAATTGGTTGATTTTAATGAGCGCAATATTTTTTAGATATGACACCACTTGGCGTCAAATTCGAAGCAAAATGGCACCTGAATACTGAATAGATTCTTTTCAAAAGTGCGCGCCATCCTACTCTTCTAATTAAGCCAGCCGGCCATTGCTGGGGCACGTACTCCGAGCACGTGATGGACACGAAGGCTGCGTCGGCGTTCGGCGTGAGTTCGGAGAGGACTCGGACCCAATCAGGCGCTTCGTGCCCAAGAAATGGCGACCGCCAATGTTGCTCGATGGGGTTTTGAAATTGGTTCTTTGGAAAAGGAACAAGAAAGGTTTTTTTTTTTTTTTGTCTTCGTCGTGTTTTAAGCTAAACTTAAGCTCTTTGAAATTCTGTATTCTAATACCTGTAACATAACAATATAATAAAAAAAACACAGGTTAGTAATTCTAACTGAAGCAATACTGTGTAACACGTTTCGCTATGACGTCACTTTCGTACAGCTATTGTTTCCCGTGACTTATCGCAGTCGCTCTCTCTCTCTACCGACGATTGGTGCTTTTCCTGTTTCCTGCATTCCTGTTATGTTCCACAGGGCGTTGCGAAACTCTGATAAAGCTTTTTAAATATATTTTTTGCAAGTCATTGTTGCCGATTTACGAAACCCTTCCAAGTTGAAAATGTAATTTGATGCCATTCAAATGGAGGCCCCGTATTCGTGTTTTAGTAATTTCGCGCTTTTTTTGTGTGGTGTTATTTTGCCTTTTTTGCAAATCTCGCACGCGCGGTGGTGGAGCGTCGGGCGCACTTCCGGTCTGGGGCTGTGGGCGAAAGTCACCATGCGGGACGTGCATTCCTGTGTTGTTTTGGAAGAAACCAGATAAAAACCTGCCTTCCCGTCACAACGCCGCGACTGGGGCTGTACTAAAAGAGTCGATAAAGGTTTGAATGTCAGCTTTCACGTGCTCGGTTCGTCCGAGAATCTGGATATGTGCCGTGAAAAGGGAAAAGCAGACGCCGTCGGACAACGATTGCTTGGGCAGGAAGCACTTTGGGTTGAATTCACGGATACTTGTTGTCATCAGATTTATTTGTTTTGTTCCAACATGAACGCCAGAAAACCGTCAAGTTGTGCGGACCACCTGCGGACTACATTCAGTGCGTCTTCAAGTTCAAACGGCAGCCTGATCGTTCTAACCGTCGTATGCTCTTTCAAACGTTTCTGTTTGTCGTCTGCTCTCTTAAACGACGTCGGCCCGTAGACCAAATGTTGGCCCGGTACTTGTGATAAGAAGTAAGTGCAGGCCTCAAAAGACTTAAATTTGAAGGTTGGTAAGCAGGCTCGATGTAAGCAGTATATAAAAGGAGATGTTGATCATTGTTACCAGTGACCATCACCGACTTGTTATGCCTAAATCACTTGGTCCGATTCTGCTTGCGATTTTCAGTACCGACGTCGACCATCTCAGCTACGGTTCACGCTTTTGCAGCCCGAGCGGCGTCGCGACTGAAAATTGCGAGCAAAACTCATCATGCGAATCAGGCTTTGGCGTACATACTGCGGCGTCCACGCGGAATGAATCGCCACATGTTACATTATTCACGCGAAGTTTTGCGGTGTGACGAGCCTCGGTAATTTCGCTGACGCTGCTCAAGATAGTCAGACATCGCCAGGAAGACGTAGAACCAACAATTCGAACGCGAAAAAGGGCAGGGGGACTCACACTGACGCCGACAACATCGCATTTCAATGGTTTGTTTATGGGCAACGGCGGGCTTCTTGCCCCCACCCTCATCGCGCATGCGCGGCGCCGGTGGCGTCTGCTAGGGGCGCTCCGGTTTGTTTGTAAACATGAGTTGGTGCATACGTCTGCTCCCGCACCCACGTCCGGACAACTGCGCACGTCCAATGGCTGGCCATTATATCATTCCTTGACAAAACCGCCCACAGAGCACAAACGCACCTCGATAGGACGTTCAAATGACCTCAAAAGAACGATGGTAACAAAAGCCGCAAGGGACCAACCCTGAACCCAGAACAACTGGTTCTCACAAAAAACGGACGAACCCGTATTATTAACACTCTTTCCCTCGAAACCGCAAGATGACCATGACGCATAGGTCCCATGGCTGACCTCTACACACATCTTAAATAACCGCCTACGGAAACTAACATTCACAGCGAAGGGACGTTCAGTTAACTCAAACACCACAAAAGCACATCGAGTGACCTGTGGGCGGTTTTGTCTAGAATATAACGGTCAGCCATTGGACGTGCGCAGTTGTCCAGATGTCGGTGCGGGAAAAGACGTATATAAGCGATGTTTTCGATAAAAATTGTTATCTGAGTTTGAGACGTGTGTTCTGTCCCCATACTCTCCGTTCGTCTACCTAAACCAGCTCGCCTGCTTACTAGCTCTATCATAAAAAAGCAACATTCCGTTAAGCCTGCGGTTCTATGAATCACAGTAGTAGTATCATGTAAGCACCAGGCTTGGAATTTTCGCTTTCCGGCGTTTCCACACTCGCGAAACGATAAAAAGATTTCACAAATAAAGAAGCATACAACGTAAATAGTGCAGGCTGTGCAGCTTAACCGGAAGCAATGCTCTTTCGTTGTCGTGATGCATACTTACCAACGGACACCCACAGCAGCCGGCGTGGTGGCGTCCCTCGATTTCCACTTGATGACGTCATAAAAATTGCTGTCACAACCGTTATTGATCGACTCAGTTGAGGAACTCTCGCGGAGAGGGATACGCGAACCTTGGGGATAGAGGGGGCACTGCTCGGGGAAGCGGCGTCTATGGGTGGTTTCCGTAACTGAGTTGTTGTAATAACGCTGCCCGTCAGGATCCCGGCGGTGGTATACAACAGCCGAAATAAATGCGGCGGACGCCTTCTCTGCTGCAGGACGCTCTCCAGTCAGACAGTCGATAGTAGACAAAAGCAGACACGAGTTTAAACGCCTCGACGACAGCGACCCTTCCGTCCCCTTGCCTTTTTTTTACCAGCATTTCTATGACAAACAGCCAGGATAGCGACATGTGACAGTGTGACACGCCAGCTCGTGTGGCACCATCCGTTTTCACTTCAGGACCACTTGCGAGGCACGGGCGGGAGAGGACGGTAAACACACCAGTCGGAGACATGGTCCAGCAGTCGCTTAACATGACGTAAAGCCACAGCTTGCTTGTCATCAATGAACGAGACATTCTGACCGATTTACGAGTTGAAAGAAAGAGAGAGACTAAACGTTTCATTTACACCACCAATCTTGACAATATCTTGGTGCGTCTCACCAACATACAAATAGCGTGAGAGGTCTTGCGGTCTCTCATGCGCTTGTCCTTAGTACTCCCTGATGCACGGGTCAATGGAAGCTTGTGTACGGCAGCAGAACCACTTGATCTTTCCGAACGAAGCGCGAGCTGTCAGAGGCTTCCATTGTGAAATTGGAGACGATCTCACTTCGCCGCGTCCAACCTCTCTTCACCACGGCGCTCGGTTCGAAGCAGACAATTAACTTTTTTCCGGTCTGTTGGACGACGTACCGCGTGTTTTTGTTTTTTGTTTTGTTTTATTTTCGGCGAATGGCGCTTCGTATCACGGAGGTAGGAAGCTTCTGGAGGAGATAATGACGCCACCAGAGACGGAGCCGGGGGAAACCCCTTATTCCTCGGCGATGACCACTGATCTCAATGACAATGGACCTTTTTCACATACCGACGGCACCAGGCGGTGGCTGCACGAACTAAAAATCGAGGAAGGACCTACCTGCGCTACCAATCGATAATGGGAGCTACGCTACCAGTTTCTTCGTTCTCTGAGCAGCGGGGCGTGCCCAACGCGCCGTCCAAGTGGGGCATCCGTGGCGTCCACTTAAACGTCGTGTTATTCTTTCCGTCCGCTTTCTTTTTTGCGTAACACAATTATATGTATGCTGCAATTACGTTTGCTACTCGCTGATCTACAGCCTCCTTCCGAATTTCCTCGATTTTTGGTGCCAACTTCCGCCGCTTGGCATCGGGCGCTCGCGCGTGCGCAGAACGCTTCTCGGAAAAGGTCCATTGCTGGATCGCGTTTGCCCGCTCCGCGAATGCGGTCACTGGCGGCCATCTTTTTGGTAGAGTTATATCACCTCTAGCCAAGATACAGCTGCTGAAGCCACCTGGCAGCCACCATCATCCATCCATGGCAGACGGCGTTTTGGCAGTTGTGGTGGCAGGCTGCCATCAAAATAGCGTGGGTGATATTCCGTGATTGATTGAAATTGTTTGACAAAACATGTTTTTAAAACCCGGCGTGAACGGTAGCCCGGTCTTTGAGGACCCGGTGAAAGTTTCACGAAATCGCGCAGCACCGGGGAAAAACAGCACAGCACGCATCGAAAGTCGCATCGAAAGCAGACGCCGGTACGTAGTCTGCTTTCGATGCGAGCTGCGCTGCTTTCCCCCGGTGCTGCGCTTTCGTAGAACTTTCGCCGGGTCCTCAAAGACGAGGCTACCGTTCACGCCGGGTTTCAAGAATCTGCTTCGTCGAACAACTTCAATCAAGCACGAAATATCACCCACGGTACAGTGTACTAGATCTACGGCTATTTTATGGCAGCCTGCCGCCATTGCGCTGTCCGCCATATTACTATGATGGCTAGAGATGATATAACTCTACCAAAAAGATGGCCGACCGTGGCCGCATTCCGGTCCATAGGTAGAGCTGGTCAAACGCGATCCAGCAATTGTCATTGAGATCAGTGGCATACTAGCGGGTGTCGCGAACTTTTGTCGAACCAGATTTTTAGGTCGAACTTTCGGGGTTCGACTGGGTCGAACCGGTTCGACGAACCTTCGAACTTTTCACCAGATTCGACCGGTTCGACTTTGTGGACAGTGTGGCCAGACCTTGATACAAGCATGTCTAAGTTTGGAGAACTTTTTTTTATGAAAATGGTTATTTTATTTTATAAACAGTTGCAATTAAAAGAAACCAATTCTAATCACTGAAGAAGTTAATAACTTATTTGTTTTTGTACTGTATTAACTGAAATAACCAATCAACGCTGCCCTTAATTCGTCCCTTAGCCATCACCATCCAATCCGAAGCCAACTGGCCAGCCTGTCGCGCATGCGCACACGAGTCGAACCTCAATACAAGGTTCGTCGAATTTTCCACTAAAAGTTCGAAAAAGTCGAACCTGGTCGAACTCGAACCTCGGCCGGTTCGCGACACCCCTACGCGTAAGTGCCCATGACTCCGTAAGTGTGACGTCATGGGTCCAAACAAACCGTTGCTAGGGTCGTTGTTATGGACGAATACATGTGGCTCGGTTTCGCTACGAAAACCCGACCATTCAAAAATCAGGAGTAGGATTTAAACTTCTAAAAATCACAGATATAGAAAGCTTGAATGTCATATATGTTTCGACAGAAGTGTGCCGGTAATCGCTCGTTTCTGAAATATTTACGACTGCAACTTCCGGTCCTCAAGATGCCTGCAGCAGACGACGAATGCAAGAAGTATGCCGTCTGCCGCACGCCGGCCGGCCAAGTGGGGCCGTCGTTTGAATCGTGTGAATAAAGACGATATTCTGACATCGCATTTGTTTGAAATATAATGAGTTTCATACACTTTTAAGATTTCATAGTGGGGTGCGATGCAAAATATGGTTTATCGAAAGTCCGGGCGTCGATCGAGATGATAGTCTGCTAAAAGATCGCATTGCACCCGCGAGAAAAGCACTTCAGGCGAACGGTTGAGATCCCAAATTTTGTTTGCGGACTCGCGCTATGCGAGGGTGCTTCGTATACCTGGTTGTAACCATCGCGTGGAGAGAGATTCTTGCAGTTTCTTCAGATTTCCGCAAGACCCCAAAGCGCGAAAGAACTGGATAAAAAACATAAGGTGAGTCTATTACAGACTGTACTCGCATCGCGGGTTCGATGAAGATCTTCACCAAAAGAGCACATCCACGGAATTTGATGTATACCAAGGGGAAAAAAAGAAGCAAAATACTGCGAAATCGCGATAGACATGCAATTCTTTAATAACCTGACAACCACAATAATAATAATAACAAACGACTTACCTCGACGGCGTACGATTTGTTTCTCATGGTGGCCTGCACTACGCCGGTAATGCACTTCAGGTCGTCGTCGTAACTGATCTGCGTGACGTGGTTTGATTTTACTGCATTTTCACCCCTCGTAACTAAGCTGGGTTGTTCACAGGAAAAAAAAACGCACATTGCGGAGGCCTTTACGGCCATGGTGATGCACTTGTTTTTGTCGCTCGTTTACCGACGCAATTCAATTAATGAAGACGCCCGCTGCAACAGAGGCCAGCAAATCTATCGTGTCGTCTGCTACCAAAGCAAAGCGGAGTGTAAGACTTCAGAAATGGCTTTCATCGTTGCGATACGACACTGAGACGACAAGAACATCTTCATAATTAGATATCAAGAAGTTAGGTTGCTTACAAAAAATTGTTTACTTACTTGTAAGCAAAAATCTAGCCTCATGTGGAGTCTCCATGCATTAGTCCATAGCAACGTCCCTAGCAACGGTTTGTTTGGACCCAGACGCCATGTTGTGACGTCATCGCTTGACGGAGAGGACTTACTTCCGGCGGCTTCAATCGGAACTTTCTCGTTTGGCTTGGCTTGAGCCGATATGTTGCCTCCCATTCTTCCTACCTCCCTGATTCGTAGCATGGAGGCCTTCGTAGCAGACGAACCGCGATCTTCGTTCGCGTTAGCGGATAAAGCGTCCGCGAACGCTGTCTTATAGCTCGCTCCGCCAGAGGCAAGTCAGATCTCGCTCTAGCGGTGCCCAAAATTAAACCCTTCCAGGCACTGTAGACGGATGGCGTCGGGATAGCGGTTGAAGCCCGAAGTAGGCTGCACCTGGCTTCACTAGCTGTACATGCATCGGCAGCTGGCGACCTATCTACGCAGTAGGCACCTAAAACAAGTCTGCGCTAGGTGAGGTAACTAAAGCTTGTTTCTGGAACCCCTGTCCAGGAACGTTGCCTATATATCCTGCTCACGCTTTCTCAATCCAGTAACGCGGTTGAACAATGAACGTCGTGAGTACCTTTTCTTGTAACTATCTAATACCTAGTTTGAAAACTACAGGGTGTCACAAAGGAAATTTACAGGGTTATTATTTAACCGCAAAAACAAACCAGGCATCGCTGAACGCTCATTCTCCGCCCAAAGGTAGAGCTAGGGTCACAACCAGATGCCAAAGCTTCAGCCCGATCCGATACCTTATTCAAAAATTATAAGTGATTTTCTGAAAAGTTCAATGGGAAAATGACGGCCGACGGACGTTTTCGAATACATGGGGCTCTATGAGCGCCAGAAACCGAAGACACGGCAAAATGGGCTCCATTTTCTCATTGAACTTTTCAGAAAATCACTTATAACTTTTGGAATGGGTGTCGGATCGGGCTGAAACTTCGCATCTGGTTGTGACCCCTAGCGCTACCTTTTGGGCGGAGAATGAGCGTTCAGCGATGCCTAGTTTATTTTTGCGGCAAAAATAACTTGTAAACTTTTTTTTTGTGACATCCTGTATTTAAAACAGGCTTATTCACGAGCTGAAAACAGTTGTCCAGGTGCAGGTGCGACGCACTATACCAAAAATGTGGTTCTGGAGGGCATGGAAAGGCTGGCCACACCGGAGGAGCAAAAGCGTTCGTATGTCGACAAGGTGTACATCCCTACCGGTGTCTTTGTGGTCGGAAGCTGCAGGCAGAATAACAAAGTGAAATCAATATAGTGTGGCGGTCGTAGTTACGACTCCTTGTGCTACTGCAATGCCCGCAACGCATCTTATCAGTAAGGTTCTGTGTTTTCGATAAATACCGATCAACCCGGAAAATTAACCTCCCCAGCCGGTCTCATCAAAATTGGAAAGAAAAAAACGAAAAAATAAAAACTGATTTGGAGCTCTTCTATCACTGAGAAAGGCTCGCTTAAAAGGAAAACATCTTCAACTACAACTTTTAATTTGTCTTTACCTCAAACACATTCTCGACGAACTGTGCGCAGAAGCAGCTTTTTTTCTTCGGAAACCAGAGCCCTTATCTCGCTTTCTTCTTTTATTCGTACCTGGACGTTTTCCAAGTATTTTGTGCACAAATATGTTTTCTGGAGGTTGCAGTATTCCATGCCCGTGCCTTGTTCTCTTCATTCAACACAGGGCCCTGTACACACCGAATTTTAGTCCGGCATCGAAAATTACCGATTTTCGTAGACAATACTAACCCTAACCCCCCCCCCCCTTTTTTTTTTATGAGTTCGAAGGAAAATGAAGCTTTCAACCACTGAACTCTACTTACGAGTAGGATTAGCGCTATCGGAGTGTTTGCGATTTTCGCCATTTGCGATATTCGCGATAGAATGTTTTGCGATATTCGGAAGGTGTTTTTCAGAGTTCATTTTTCGTTGTAAATTCAGGGTTTAGCGGAATTTAGTTTTCGCAGAATCCCAATTCTAAAATTTTGAAGTTTATTCTACTTTGTTTTAATTTTTTTACTTAAATAATGTCCGGACAAAGATATACACCAACTTTGTAAACAACAAAAACAACAACAACAACAACAACGGCGACGACAACAGCAGCAGCAGAAACAACAACAAAACAACAACAGGAACAGCAACAGGAACAGCAACAGCAACAACAACAGTAACAAAAATCGACAACAACAAAAACAACAGTATCGAAAGATAAATCTGCAGCTGCAATTGGTGTTGAGTGCTCTTGCGATTGACTGTACTAACTGTCCCATAAAAAATTCGAGCTGCGCTCCCATTCTATCAAATCTCACAGGTTCACATCTTTCACTACGATAAAAACACAACCCCTCGCTCCTCTAAAGGCCCGCTCACACCAAAGATGGCAAAATTACTTTCAAAAAGTAATTAAATTACATTACTAATTACTTTTCTGAAAACTGCAAAAATGTAATTAAATTACATTACAAATTACCGCAGACTAAAGGTAATGACATTACATTACAATTACTTTCCAAAAGTAATGAAATTACTTTGAAATTACTTTGACATTACTTTTGAATACCTTGAGGCAGTAATTCGTGCTCATTTTATTTACCGTATACACCAACACAGTGTTTACAAAACAAGCCCTCGTTTGCCCACACAGCGCGTGTGCAGGAACCAGATCCGGGAGAAGCGAGGCGCTGCGCATGCGCAGTGCCGACAGCAGCGCCACCGCAGTGATGTCACGTCAAAGAGCTGAGTTGGTCTATATGTACCAAAACTCAGATCTTCCTGTTTACACCGCAACAACCTTATGTGCCTCAAAGTGAACCATACTGAACAGTGGTTTTGCTGGCGCACACGACATAAGTGTTAAACATGATGAATAGCTTCTTTAGATGTGACTCAGAAAGACAGTCGACTCACCGGTTTCGCTGTTCATTCAACGGTGAAGGTTCTTACTAAAAGGGTGATATGTTTCCGTCTTCCTGATTTAGAAGTTGTAGTCCGTGTCAGTTTGTTAAGTCGGGCAATGGCAGCTCGTTCTTACAAGGAGTCGTCACGTGAAACGTTTCCCTTCCGCCTCGGACGCAATCTAATTCTATTCTCCCGAGAGCACTATACTCGGCGACAACTTTTCTTGGCAATGCAGTGGAGAGGAGGAGAGCCCGCGCACAGCTTTATTCAGCGCTCAAAATGGGAGAGGGAACGCGTGCCTGTACCCTCCACTGCATTGCCAAGAAAAGTTGTCGCCGAGTATAGTTGACCTATTCTCGGTCATTCCTTTCAAGGAGCATTTTTCCGAAACACCCGAAGAGTCCAAGTTTTTGCGCATTGTCACACAAAGGGCCCGGATAATTGCTAAGCAGAAGCGTCGCCAGTTGAGGAATGGCGCGAGCTTCCTAAATTGTGTACTTTCCCAACAAACGGGGGGCGATATCTGCTTGTAGGCTTATTCCCGAATAAACTTCCCAAGGGAAGGCAGCGAGGCATACCGCGAGCGGCACCTGCTTTGCTCGAGGACGCACGAAACGTTCTGGGGCTTTGACAAGGCATTTGGAATTAACTATTTATTCCGGTCGTTTGTTGTTCACAATGGTCGAAGCTTACGGTTTGACCTTGCTTGACGAAAGTACAAGGCTGGGGATCTGTTTGTCCTGTCCTCTCAGGTTTTAAATTATGTTTAACTCACTGGTGATGTGCCCGTCGCCTTGTAGCCTATGAGCCGTTCATCCCTAAGCTGACGCACTGTCAGCTTAGGGATGAACGGTGGAAGCTACGTGTTTGTTGGAGCAGTCACACGTCTATCGTTCGCCACGTAACCACGCTCTCGTTCATACCCACGCGCAGAGAAAGGGACGGGACACGTGATTAAAAGAAGGTGTTTGATTGGTTCTGGTTAGCTTGCAGCTCCCACAGCACTGTCAGCTTAGGGATGAACGAAGTATAGTATCGTCGTGATGACGCGACGCCGTGAATCTGTCGTGCCTGGAGTTCGTAAGCCGTTGCCTTCCAGCGATGTCTACACGCAAGCTTTTCTCCTTCGCCTTTCCAGCCCTCCTTTGTGCGTCTGTCCAGCTCTTCGTACAAGGCTTTGCGCTCAGGTGGCCGTCGATTATTTCCTCTGATGCTCTTTCACAACATTTCACCATGCAAAATAATTTTTCTTCTTTCTTAAAGCTTGCAAACGAATTTTCTAATTTAGGACAAAAGTAATTTCAAAAGTAATGAGTAATTTTCTCGAAATTACTGCCTGAAAGTAATTCATTACATTACTAAATTACTAGCCTAGAGAAGTAATTCATTACATTACTCATTACTCCAAAAAGTAATTTAATTACTGTAATTCCATTACAGTAATGTCATTACTGCCATCTCTGGCTCACACACTTCTAATCGAGTAGGACCGACTGAGAAAAGACCTGTTTTTAAGACTCTTCGGCTTAGGACCTGTTCCTCAGCAGTGCATCCGGTCCTAAGCCGTCAAAAGAGGCTTTAAACCGGTCTTGTCTCAGTCGGTCCCACTCAGTTGCAAGTGTGTGAACGGGCTTTTAGAAGTACAACAACCGCAACCACAACAAGAACCACAACAGTATCGAAAGACAATGGTCTGAACTGGAAACCGGAACAGTGGCTTTTGCTGTGGTCCAGAAGTACATTGGTCCATTGTACTGAACGAACCTTGACGAGATAAACAAAACCCTTTTTTCAATAGTCTAAAAAAAATGTTTTGATTTTTTTATCACCACTAATATTGTACTCTGACGAACTTTATTCGTATAGCCGTCTTTTTTCGCTTTTAATTTGCTGTCGTGACCTCGAAATTCTGAGTTTTTCGGATACTTCCGAGTTGTAGAGAATCTTACCGGCAAATGTTTTTCGGAGTTTCTCGGATTTTTCGGAAAAAGACGAAACCATACTTATAACTTACGCCCCATTAACACGGCCAGCACCAAGACACCCTTAACATATAGGTTCCTTTGCAATCAGCGAATCAAAACGCGCTCCTTGGTTGCGAGCCCCTGTCACACGCGGGGATTCACGAACTTATTCGTCGCCGACCGTTAAGATCCCTTAGCGAAAGGTACCTTTATGATTGTGTGAATTGGGTATAAGACTGGTGTGTTTACCGTCCTATCCCGCCCATACATCTAAAGGGGTTCCGAAGTGGCAACAAAAGACGTCACAAGAGACGTCGTGTCATTATGTCGGATGCCGCGATCCTGGCGTTTGGTCGGAGAAATGCATCCGAAAACTGCGAGCAGACGCGAGGGTCGCTGCCGTGGCGACGTGCCAGCCTGTGTCTGTTTTGGTTTTTCTTGACTGTCTGGCCACAGAACGACCTGTAACAGGACAGGCGTTGGCCGCACACACCTCTGCTGCTGTGCCACCGCCAGGATCGTGGCAAGCATTTCTGCGACGTCATCAAGCGAAAGCGGAGATGGTATACACACCAGTCGGAGACGCGCTCCAGTGTAGTATAGTGCAATTGACTATGTTTATACTCTGTTTATGCTGGTCTAGAATCTCTCCAACATTGCACCGAAAGCTGGTCACACCGACCAGAACGCTGCGCAGTATGCCGCAGCTAACAGCCTTCGTCTTCATCCTGCGCAGGCGGAGCTGATCGACGTAAGACTGCTTTTAGCTCTCACTCGGTTTCTTTGTTACTGATATATCCAGGACATAAAAGGAAGATACATCGGCGGATCCTATAGGGAATGCGTTAGCATGACCCTTGGAAAACGCCACACAAGTCTCCCTTCGGGAAGCATAAACGCTGACCACTTCACTTTTCTGCTTTGCCTTTCTATTTAGCTTCCTCGATTTTCTGCTGCCTCTTCTATGCCTTCCTACCTCGATCAGTGTTAGCGCTTCCCAAAAGGGGACGTCTGTGGCGTTCCCCAAGGGCCAAGCAAACGCCGGATCCACGATGGGCCTTCGTTTATATGTTTGCTTTAATTCTTTTAATTCATCCACAGAACGAGCACTCGCGCTAAAAATGCACGTCTCAAAACCAGGAGCGCGGACTAGCTCGCGCCTTGTAGCTTTGGCTGCTCTCTCTCAGCTAGAGTGAACAGATATTCGCGACTCCAGCGAACAGTAGCGCTCTGGTTAGGCAAATGGCGGACGAGACAGTCGTTGTCGTCATTGCAACACGCAGACCACCACAAATGTCTTGCACCGCGTAAAATCGGTGTTACATGAAGCAAAGCGATTCTTCGAAGGTGGAAACCTTCTTCTAGTCAGTGCGTAGGAATGACACGGCGGAAGCATAAAAATAATTACTGGAACGATGTTTGTTTCTATGCGCTCTACGAGAACCAAGCACACGATAGCAGACGACGGAGTCGAAACGACCTCCTCTCTGAGCTTCTCGGCGTCGCCGCTACGCGGCGTCGATTTGCATGAGTCATGAATAGGTGCTGCTTCCGCTCCTCTGTCTCTTTCGCCCGCCTTGGCACGCTTAGCAGCGGCATCCGGTGCCCTGACGCGGCTGCAAGTTCAGACTTGCCAGCTTGCCCCATCATCCGCGCGCGCAATGGCTTCCGCCCCGTGACGCCGCCTCTCTCTCGCCTTTGTCCTTCACTACTCTTCTTTTTGCATCGTCTCCGAACTAATAGCGCGTTCACGGGGAAGACATTGCATCGCTTTGGAAGGACGTCTCAGAGAAGCAGTGCTGACTGCACTGCCTGCGGGGAGGTTGAAGACATGGATCACATACTATGGCACTGCCCGGGATACTAGAAAGCACGGGAAACATTACTGTTCGGTTAGGGCGACAGGGGCACAGGTGTCCACAACAGAGGAACTGCTATTCCCTACTGGTGGCAAGCAACGGGCGCGGGTCATATTCCGTGCAGTGCTCGAGTTTGCGCATGTGACTGAGATTTCAGACCGCCTCTAACTGCCGCGCGCAATTCGGAAACCGGTAAAGATCTCGTCACACGTTTGCGACATGACAATGGTGCAAACTCCAGTGAACATAACAGTGCTGTGGCAGAACTGCGGAACTGCGGCTGTGAAACACAAGTTTCGCCGCCGCTTCGCGGCGGCGCGACATGTTACACAGGTTCGGCTCGTCGCCGCTCCGCGGCGACGAGCTGTACTTGTGCAATTGACCAAATGTTGGGAGCGATTGAGCGACTGTTGGCACTTGCGCGTTTTATCGAACGTTTACTTTGAACGATGTTTTAGCCGTGTGTTAGCAACGCTTTGCCCCTCCCCCCACCCCCCATCCCTCTACTCTACAAATGATTTGATTGGCGCTTTCCCTAATAACTTCCAAAATATTCTATTCAGCCCATCTCAATCCACATATTTCCTTCCCTCTCCCCTTTGGCTATGCGAGTCTTTTCCCTGCCTGGAGAATAACATTTCGCATAGCCATTAAAGGGATACTTCAACGAAATTTGAAATATTCCCGTCGTGTTCAAAAATGGGTTGAATATGATCCACAATATCCGTAAATGACAATCGCACGTTTGTATTTTGATCCTGGTGGCTGTATTTTTCGTTATAAACGGCCCACTCTGGCAAGCGCTCGGAGAAGGCCCAGCAGAGACCACGTGACATCCAACGCAATTATGACGTAGGTCGTCTCAAGACGAGCAAAGCTACGGCGAGGCTGACGTCGAGAGGATGGCCTAGTCGTTCCAGCCACCGAAGCGGCTGCTTTTGTACGAATTTTGAGTGACGGGTTAATCTTCTATAATCTTGTAGGGGGACAATAGCGACTTCTGTGACACACAAAAAGGATTCTCGGGAAGAGGGGAGTTCCTCCTTCCCCCTTCTCTCGTCGTGGCCGGAGGCGAGACGACCTCCGTCACTAGCTGTCAAGGTTCCTAGACGAGCATTACAAACGAGGCGTTAGCGACATCCACCAGGTGCTCTTTGCTTATCGTTTAATTCGTTTTAAAATTCCTTTTCGAGACTTTTTTAACAAGATATTGGTATGTTCCGTGTGATACTGCTCTTTTGAACACATATAGACCAAAAAATGAGCGCCGAAATTTCGTTGTAGTATCCCTTTAAACCCCTTTCCGTTTTATACCACATCCCCCCTCCTCTCTACGCGGAGTGGGGCGGGGAAGAGCGATCCAGCAGTTGTCATAGATATCACTGCTATCGACCAATCAGGATTTTCGGTCACGACACCGAAGCCGGCTTTTCTGCCAGGCCACCCACGCCGAATTCTCTGCGACACGAGCTCCTTAACGTTATCGCGTTAAAAGTGAATATTCAGGCAGTTTTTCTGGCTCTAATTAGTTTTGCTTATGTACCCAAAGCTTCGGTAGAGCACGAATGCCTGCTATCGCGTGTTTCTTTTTGCAGTTGACCAGAAATCTGCCCGAGCGTTACATGATAGGAGACAGATGCGAGCTCCAGTTTTTCAGCTTCTACTTAGGGCAATTAATGCGAAGAAATATCTCGAAATCGGTAAGAATATTTTGATTGTGTCGAGCTTTAGTACTGCGGTGTGCAGGAATTGAGGCTTCAGAAACAGCAAAGATTATACTCAAAACGCTGGGGCACATAACATTTCGTGCGAATTCATAAGTTTTTTTTTTGGTTTGTTTTCGCCGCCTTATTTATTTGTATGAAAGCTAGAGTTCAGGAAAGTTTCGAGAAATTGTGGTCCTGCAGGTACTTACACTGGGTGCAGCGCACTTTCTGCTGCGTTGGCGCTGCCCCCTGACGGCAAGGTGGTTACACTGGAACTTCACGAGTGCCACGTGGATCTCGGTCGGCCTTTCTGGAAGAAGGCACGAAAACACCCCCTCGGATTCGTCTGAAACCATTTTTTTTTTCAGAATAAATCACGTGCAAATTTTAGAATATAGCATTAAACGATGACAAGTCCCACCATCCTCTGACGCTTTCTTGTTTTGCTCCAGGCGGGAGTGGATCAAAAGATTGAGACAAGAATCGGACCTGCTAAAGGCTCACTGGGTAAGTTAGAACACCCTTCCATTTCCCAGGACCAACTGCAAATTCAACCATAATTTAAACGTTAAAAAAATGAGCTGGCGCCGTTTCTATTGCAAACAATTACTATTATTTTGATCAAGACGAAAAAAATCCCTCTTGAGACAAGAGGGACAAAGGACAAACACTAAATCTCCAAACACAGCTATAGTAAGTTACAGGTCAAGAAGGTAGCGGCAAATGCCCCTCAAAGGGAATCATATATCCCTCCGCCACCTCCGCATCCAATAGCGTCCCATCGTTTCCGTGACGTCGCGGCCAACGCGCGAGGAGGGTCTTGCCTTCCTGTACATATTTGCTTTATCTTTCGACTTTGACTTAGCATTGTGGAAGCCACGAGAGGGAGATTAGAGTTTTCCCCTCCGATGGAAACAAATACGACTTTCGGGGATTAGGTTCCCCCTCCGATGGATACAAAGGCTGCTTTCAGGGGCTCGGTTCCCCCTCCGATGAATACAAAGGTCGCTTTCTTAAAAAGTGGGATCGGAGACAAGTTGGCATCACTCTGTAGCCAATATCTATCCATTGAAGCGGAACAAGGAGCGTTTCCAGTGAACTCTTCTTTCGACTGCGGAGGGATTTGAAACGGGCGCATCACGCTTGTGGGAGGAGCTTCTCCTACCTTCTTGACTTGTAACTAGACATGTACGTTACCCAAGAGAGTAACTAAATACCGTTACTCGTTATTCGCTTAAAATGGCAACTAAATGCGCCACTCGTTACCGATCCTCAAAAGGAACGCGTGAGTTACCTCAAAAGTAACGAGTTACTTTCACGTTTTGGACGACGAAATACACAACTTTTTTGTTTCATGGTTTATTGTTTTCTTTTTAGTAGTCATTGCCCTAGCAGCAGCTGCCTGTAAAGTTTTCATTAGTTATGTTTCCCGCTTCCTTGGGAATACATCTCCGGCGACGCTGAAGAGTCGTTCCACCGACACGCTCGAAGGAACGGCAGTGTTCTGCTTCAGAAGAGCTTGTGAATTCGAGAACTGCGCCTTCATTGAGGACAACGGGTAATGGTCAGGGCCTTCCCGTGTTTGAATCTGTTTACATTCAACGTTTATCGTTGAATGTAAACCCGAACGTCTTTGCAACGTTTATCGCTGGACACGTCAGTCGAACTGTACGATCCCTGACGTGTTCAGCGATATACGTCGCTGTACTGTCATACTGTTTAGTTGCTTTTTCGGGTTGCCCATCTGCCTTTGTCACAATAGGCGCATACTCAAGCTAAAATAAAAACAAAGCCGTTTAAGCGGTGTTGTCACACGTTACTCCTCAAAAGTAACGCAATACTGTTACTCGTTACTTGGTTTTCAAAATGACTAAATACACAGTTACTCGTTCCTTTTCTAAAAAAGTAACTAAATACGTTACTCGTTACCGAAAGTGTATCCAGTAACTAGGTACAAGTGACTCGTTTCCTTGTAACGCGTTACGTACATGGATCTTGTAACCATCACTATAGTGACTGGTGCGCGACCGAAAAATCCGGCCGGTCCGATTATCAAACCCGGGACCTCTCCATTTACAGTGGAGCGCTCTACCAACTGAGCTAACCAGGGCCGGGTTAAAACTCAGTAGAGCAAACAGGTTCTATCAGCAGCCACCAGTCGAACGCAAACAAGGGTGAAAGGCTTGCATTTTAAGGTTATAATTATAATGCAATTAAATGCAAAGGTGCAAACGAGCTGGACAAGAATGACGAAAAAATCCCTGGAGAAGGGGAACAAGAGGGACAAAAAACAAACACAAATCTTTGGAGATTTCTGTTTTTCCTTTGTCCCTCTTGTTCCCCTTCTCCAGGGATTATTTCCGTCATTCTTGTCCAGCTCGCCTGCACCTTTGCATTTAATTGCATTATAATCATAACGACTATTTTGACGTTAAACGTTCGCATTTTCTTTTTTTATTATTTTATTAGTGATGCCATTGCCTATTGTAACGCGCTAATAAAGTGAGAAGCCTTGTCATGATGTCATATGGCATCGTGACGTCACGTGACTGTACGACTTCAGGGTCGCGTGACCTCAGGATGGCACATCACGGCGTCATGTGACGTCATGGCGTCACATTACCCCAAGGTGTCACGCGATGACGTGGCATCGTGGTGTCGCATGACTTCATGATATCACGTGATATGTCAGTGTCCTTCATGACGGTTCTTCATGACACTCCTTCATGCCGGTTTTCTTAAAGATTTCGGCTGATAAAACGCTTTCTGTGTTCATAATAATTTCTTTACGAGAGTAAGTCACCCTGGATTGCCCGGGAGGCGGTGCGTATCTGTGCACGATGCTTACAGGGAGAACCCGTACGCAAGCGCGTCTGTGAGCCTGGATGAAGTCCCTTGCTCCCTCGTTGCTAATATCGCGACCGTATTCCGTATTAAAAGAATTTTCGCCTTACAGCCGTTACGTCGTGAACACAGGTGGCGGCGATTGGCTTCAAGTTTATACGTCGCTGAATTCTTGACCTGCCACCAAGCAAAGGGTCGTGGCGAGCGCCCTAATTTCTTCCCAAAACTGATCCATTTCAGACGCGTTAATAGCGGAAGGCCAAGCGGGAACATTCGACTTCGTTTTCATCGACGCGGACAAGGCTAATTACGACGCCTACTACGAGAAGAGTTTGCAGCTGGTCAGAAAGAACGGCATCATTGCTATTGACAATGTGAGTTCGATTTCTTTACTATGCGGAAATAAACTGGAGCAGAGGAGGAGGCGAGCGTGTGCGACATCGTCAGAGTGACGACAATATAAACTATTATGCGTTGGAATGAACGAAACCATTTAATCGATTACTTAATCGATTAAAGGGTGTCGATTATTCGGATAAGAATACTAATCGACTCCCGGTCCTAGAATTAACAGATAAGAACGTCAAAGACCGATTCATGAAGCTACCGACATTGACAGCTTCAGAGACTCAATTTTGGGAAAAGTACATCTAAAAAGTACTTGAAGTAAATTACAAGGTTAACCAGAGGTTATGTACTTCAAGGAAAGTAGTAAGCACCCCGGGCGCAATGTACTTTAAGTAAACTACTATAAATATAGGGTGTCTGAAGTCATCAGGCTCGATCTAAAATGGACCGTAAAAATCGACGCCTGCACGAATGAACCTAAACTTTTCGTGAAAGGTGTACTAACAGGTAGGTTTTCTCTTGTAAAATTACAAAGCGTAGCTCCCTTTCTGTAAGAAATAGGGCCAAAAAACTTGGGGCGAGTTTGGCACTACCTCCTTATCGAGTCTGCTCACAACGACCGCGATTTACTAAAATGAAGATAATCTATTTGTAGTGTAGGTTTGTTTAAAAATAAATGCGGACAATAAAAGCAAAGCTTAAAGTTTAAAAGAAAAGGAAAGAAGAAACGCGGTTGCTTAACGACGGCGTTCTTGCTGTCAACAGATTTCGTTTGCGTGTCATCTGCTTTATTTCGCTGGTCGGCTGCGCCTTCCGACGCTGCTCCCGACGCCATCTATCAATACGTGCGCCAAACACGCCCAGCCGCTCGACTCAGTCGTCTGCGTCGCCGCCCGCCGTTGACCATGCAAGGTTTTTGGCCTTATTTTTTACAGAAAGGGAACTAATTCCCTTATACAGTGTTTTTTTAACTTGTATATGCATTGCCCCAGGGGTACTCGGGGGTTCATCAGGTATTTTCGGAAATGGCGGCGAATATTGGATAAAGTCAAGTGGCCACAGGGTACCGTAAATCCCGAGAGATGCCCCACTTCTATTTTGTGACTCCGATTGCCATTTCTTTTTTTAAATGCCGAAAGATAGCCCACTTTAGTAATCGTAGTGTTCGGATCAATGATGACCTTGGTGTAAATGCGTCTAGTTAGTTATGGCGGGATATAATCGAACATTGCTGACTGGGAAGTACAGTCACCTTTGCTTCATTGCCCCTCGCCACGGAAACGTGTTTGACAGATGCACAATCTAAAAATATAATTTTTTTCACTTTTCTGGGTGGCACACCAAAAGTTAGCCCACTCATTCTTTTTTCCAATTTTTTCTTAACTTTAGGTGGGCTATCTTTCGCGATATAACGGTAGTTCTTTTCGGAAATGGCGCCGAATTCAAAGGTCCCCTTTGAACCCAAGAGGGTTAAACGTACTAGGAGAGAAAACGGCGTCAACCCCATAGCTTCCGCAAGCAGACCTCTCGTGGAGGAGTGTCTTGTCCTAATATTTTTAACCTCATTTCTTGCGCTGATCGAACGAGACGTTGCAGAGTTCGGAAGGAGGCGGGAAAGGCGCGCCCCAGCACAAACGAAACGATGCGGCGCTTGCTCGCATTTCTGGTGAGAGTAGAACTTATCCTTCCCAGTATTTCTTCAGAGTTGACAAAGCATCATTTTGTGACACAAATTTAGTAAGACTAAATTTTGGGAATGTACATGAAAGTCGAAATTTTACTTTGCTCGGAAAGTACCAAAACAAAAACTTAAGTAAAGTACAAGTACATGCTCCGAGAATGTACTTCAAGTAAAGTACAAGTTTTCTAAGCCTACTTGAAGTATTACTCCTCCCAGCACTTGAGAAACCCAGCGCTTGGTGTATTATGATCACACTTCTGGCTATGCGATGTGTTCTACGGTTTTTTATTGGTTAATGCCTCAATGTTATTGCCTTCGGATCGGTAATAAAATGTTCTGAACCTAGTGTGTAGTATTTCGTTTTGACGTAAAACTACGTCTTTCTTCGCGCTTGGAAGTTGGGAGAGCGAAGTTGGGAGATCGATGTCACGAAAACTTGGTCACGGAAATGACGTCACACAGGTAGCACCGGAGCGCCGACCGATATGCATCGCCGCGCTCCCTGACGGCACGCCGTGCCTGCTGCCCAGGACCGCGCAGTGCGGACGCGCGTCCTTTAATGCGATGACATTCTTTACCAGCCTCCCTTAGATTTCTTGGACTTTCTGGCCTCCTAATGCGCAGTAGATCAATCCAACTCGGATTCTCACACTCTTCCTATTCGCACCTCCTACGAAGGACCTGACATCCTTGACGTCGTCCTCGACTTCGTCTAGAAATCGTCCTGGACAGCATCGTTGACGTCATCCTCTAGGACGTCGTCCTAGAGGTCGTCGTTAAATGGGCGGTGCAACGATTTTATTATTAAAAGAATCTGCATATCGTCATTTTTACGTTGTTTATCGTGTCCCGGAGGATAGAGAAAACGCCTCCTTTATAAAAAATGTCGCGATTCCGCTGCATAATCGCAAAGCGAAAGTCGAGCTTTTTCCCCCACCTCCAGCCCCAAGTGGCAGGCGAAGGAACTACGGCGAGAAGATTACGTGACCTCGCTCGGCTCTAAGCTGCAGCATAACGCCCGCTAATGTCAGCGGAGAGAGGGAGAGAGAAGCGTCCTCCGATATAGCACACGGGAACCTACACGGCACTCCGAATGACGTCACTGGGAGTGCGACCAGGTGTGACCCTGAAGACTGGGAGTGAGTTGAGGGGTGCCCGAAATGCCAATATTTATCTTTTTTTATGCAGCAACTAGGACACGCAGGCGAAATCGGTTTTCTGTTCTTTACTTCAGAAGTGTCAGAGGGCAACTTCCACAAATCTTTGACCGAAGCCCGGAAATCGTTGCACCCCCCCCCCCCCCTTTAAGAAGGTCGTCTCGAAGTCGTCCTGGACGTCGTTTTTGAGGTTGTCCTGGACAAATGCTATCGTAATGAACCTTTTGCAGAAACATCGGTTCGAGAGTAAATCGTTCTAGTACCCTCTCTCCCTTCTGGCCGAGCAGAGAGGGAAGATGGTTTCTTTGTGTCGACTTTGGGCCAGAAGATTACGCACGATGGGGACAAAGGCAGCGCCTCGATGGGTGAACAGGATGTGGCTGACGTTTTGGGTGTGGAACGGGTGGGAGAGACACTTGCGGGCGCGTTGTTTTCTAGCCACTTGGTTTTTAACCCAGTCGCGTGTCTTGGTGGCAGCACATATTCGCCAAAAGGTCCATTCATTACAACACCAACATTAGTGGTTTCTGCTGGCTTGTTCGTTTGCTCCCTTCAACGCGACGCGCTCCTGTCTGATTGAAACAGCAATAGACGCAAACATAGATGGCGCCACCGCCCCATCACCGAAAGTGTGCCCTTGACTTTTCGCGTGTTCTGAGTTCTTGAGATAACACGATTGAACTCACATTCACTTACCTCGTTCGGACGTCTATTTCTTTTTAGGCGTTGGTGCGCTCGGCCAACACCTCCTAGATAACAAAGCCGTAGTGCTGAATGAGGTGGCGTCATCAACGAAGGCCAACGCTGGGCAGAGATAGAACCAGTGGCGTATCCAGGAATTTTTTTCGAGGGAGGACGGAAGGGGGGGGGGGGGATTGCAGCTTTGTAAGCTTCCCCCTGTTTACGCCATTATTTTGGACACGACGACTGCGTCAACGTTCAACTCAAACTTCACTCGAAACCGAGCGCTGACGCATTTCCAATCTGTGTCCAGCGTTTGGCCTTCGCTGGTGACGCAAAACTCGGCCCGCGCCTCACCTTCTGCCGCCGTCTTCAGCATTTAAGCTCTTCTTTGCTTCCCGTAGACCCGCGTGGACTCTGCGCCTTTTTTTTTGTCTTTTATTTCGTGGTTTTTTTTTCTTTTAGATTCCTACACAATAGTTTACCAACCATATATTTTGAATGTACTTGCCGTGTACAAAAAATACCCTGTTTTTGCCCTTCGACTCGGCCCATCCCCAAATTGCTTAAAAGTCGTTCGGCTTTATTGAAATCCTGTGCAGACGTAGTTCACGAGAGCTTTGACCGTCAGGTATTTCGCCTGAAACAATCAGCTTTCCGTCCTTTTCTTTTGAGAGGAGTGGCAGAATCCCCGCTAAAGAAGCTGAAAAACCCCGACAAGGCACCTTGGATACGGTTAAAAAAGTTCCAAGTGCTGCCCTACGTGCACAAGGTCTCACATAACTTGAAACGTATAGGAGCGAAGTTCAACGTTGATGCCGTTTTCACAGCCTCCTGCAAAGTGTAAAAAAGGTGCGCGAGGGGGAACAAGACCAAACCTAAAGAACCGAAATGCGACGGGAAGCGCGCCAAGCACTTTGTGCCCTGCGCCACAGAAGTAGTGTACAAAATTTCTCTGAGCTGCGGAAGTCTATATAGGCCAGACCGGTCGTTGTTTAAACAACAGACTGTGAGAGCACGCGGCTTCGCTCTACAACGGCTATGAGTCTCACTTGCCAATACACTGCAAGGAATGTGGTTCCCCCTTATTGGGCAACACCCAGGTGGCAGGGCGCATGCAGAGGAAAGTTGGGGCGGGAGATGTTGGAAGCAACCCTTATACTTGCCTGCAAACAAGATCGCTGTATCAGTGTCGCGCCTGTACATTTGACTAGCAGGGAACCGCCATTCATTAACAGTGATTAATCATATTTTATACTCGTTTCGCCATCCACCTGATTAAATTCATCACGTGTGACGCAGCTGGTTGACACAAGCCAAGGTTTAGGTTTACCTAGTGCCAATTTTACTCCGTGTATGACCCCACAAGATATGTTATTAGACGAGCACGTGGGAGACACTGCGCTTGTGTGGAATTTCCAATGAACATTCAGTTGTCATCGTTCGTCCTGCGTGCTCCTTCTAGTCTTGCCCCGTCCTTTTGCGCTGTTCTTAATAATGTCGTGCTACACAACTGCTCGTACGTCATACAAACGGCATTGTGGTCGCAGAGGACATGATGGCAGGATTATCTGCTGGCAGTTGTATGGCCAACAGGGCAGGACTGTCATACAAGGAGGAACAACTCCGCATACATTGTCTGACGACTGTCTTTTGTATGGCGTATTAGCAGCGTGGTGACTATAGAGGCTTGAACGTATTAAGCCCCTCCCTGCGTGTGCCAAAACTGTCCATGACTATACTGTGCATGAAGAGTTTAATTATTCGTTATTTTCTTCGTTTAAGGTCTTTCTAATGGGGTACGTCTACGGTACCAACGACGATCCTGACTTGGAGAAGGAAACCGCGGCGCTGCGAGCAATCAACCGAAAACTGCACCGAGATGATCGCATCCACATGTGCATGCTCACCATGGCCGATGGTGTGACGTTGGCACTTAAGAAATAGAACTCTCGTGTCAATAAAGTACTCTACTTTCCGGCCGACGAGCATCGGGTTAGGGCGTTACTTATACTCTTGTCTCTGGCGAAAATGATTTTCATTCCGATTAGGAACGACGTCATCAATGTCACGCGCAATGTTTGATGCGTTAGCATTAGAACTCTCGTTTTGACGAAAACCCGGCGGTGTATCTCGTTTGTAAGCGCCGGAGAGAGAGGCAGAAGGAGGGAGAGAGAGTAACGCGTGCGACGCTCCCATTGGTCCGAAGCGCTGACGTCAGCAAGCGTGAACCTCTCCTCTCTCACCGCAGCTGACAAACTGAAAGACACCGGCGGTTTTTCGTCAAACCGAGCCCTTCGGTTTTCCACAAACGTCATGCGCACAGCTGGCGCGGAGCCAGAGAGCAGAAGGCGCCGCGCAACGGCCCCCTAGATAACAAAGCCTTAGTGCTGAATGAGATGGCGTCATCAGAGAAGTGCCAACGCTGGACACAGTTTGGAAAACGAGTGCCGCGTCAGCGCTCGGCTTCGAGTTAAGTTTGAGCCGAACCTTGACGCAATCGTCGTGTCCAATCTGTGCCCAGCTTACGTCGGGAGTTGCAGGAGTTGATTAAGATCTGTGGATAAGAAGGATACTCTCTGGGCCTGAAATTCAGTAGCAACAAGGCGGGAATAATGGTTTAAAACGATGAGAAGGGGGACCAACTGAAAATTCAAGACGTTTTAATAGAACACGCAGTGAAGTATAAATATCTCGGAGTATGGATGAACAAGGGAAACAATACTTAGAAAAAAAAGAAAATGCTAATTTTTAAATTTGAGGGACAGAGAGTCTCCTTCCTTTCCGACAGTTCTTAATCAACTCCTGTAACCTATTCCGGCTATCTGCCAACAGTACAATGTCGTCTGCGTAGAACATTCCTGGTATAACTTGGTTTACTTTTCCTCTCTCTCCCCGTATATATGACACATCAAAACCTAAATTGCGTTGTTCTCATTTCTTTTCCATTCTACTCAGGTATATATAAAAAGTAGAGGTGATGGGGGACAACCCTGCCTGAGTCCTCTTTTATTTCTGCCGGTTCTGTAATTTCTGCTTCCCATGTTATCACGACCTTATTATTTGGGTGTACCAGTTGTAAAAGCCTAGTAAAGTGTGCATCTAAATCATACTCTCTCAGCAGTACCCAGAGTTTTGTCCTGACTAGCATTGTCGGACGCCCCTTTAATGTCTGGATATGCTATCCATAACAGTCTTTTTCCCATCCGTACCACCTCTATATACTGAGTGATGCTGAATAAGTTATCATCTAATCTTCTATCTCTTCGGAGCCCGTCCTGCCGTCCTGCAGCTCACCTAAAATGTTTTCGGCTCATTCTTCTTTTTACTACCTGCATCGCTAGTCTGTACAGGACCGAAGTTACTGTTATTGGGCGGTATGTTATGCTATCCTTATTTCGCTTGCCTTTTATATAGCAATTTCATTCTGCTTTGTCTCCAATCATTGGGTACCTCTCTCCCCCTTATTATTTGATCACTTGCCTGTCTTTACTTTAATTTGCTTTTTTTGTTTTTAGTGTCCTGACTAGTCTCCTTCCTATGCCATCTGGGCCTGTCGCCCTTGCAGCAGGTACTTACTTTCTGCTCTGTCCCATTCCCTGGTGGTCGTCTCCGTTGTCTCGCCAGTGTTCTCGTCTCGTGCCGTAGTATAATATTTGAAATAACCGCCGATGTCACGCACGTGCAACGCGGATCGTTGCCTTGCACGTGTTCCTTTTGTCTTTTTTTTTACCTCTTAAAAGAAGAGAACGAGGAAGTGATCAGTCTTGCGATTGACTGAAGGACCTGCCAGGCCCGAAACGTTTCGCATCGCCTCATCCCGTCGCTTCTGACGCAGCTTTGAAGGGCAATCCTTTTTTTTTTATTTGTTACTCGTCAGTGCCTTTTTTTATGCAGGTTTCATATATATATATATATATATATATATATATATATATATATATATATATATATATATATATATATATATATATATATATATATATATATATATATATATATATATATATATATTGTTTCTGAGTAGTTTGTTGGCAAAAATGTGCGAGCAAGTCTCTAGAACGTGTCTTTTTAAAAGGTTTCGTAGTATTTTTTATTAAAAATATATTTTATTGTAAGTTTTAAAATTTTGTATACATATTTTAGCATAAATGCGAAAGCGTTTAACTGCGTGCATGCTTCACTCTGTAATTGGAGGCTGAGCAAAGCACAATAGTAAAACTACGGCAATGTCCCCGTGTCGACGCTCCTAGGTTTATGAATAACGGCAAAAATATTAGCTACGGCGTTCGTACATAGTTGCGTGCTCCTCCCAAGGACATAACGTTCTCATAACATTTCTTTTTTTTTTCTTTTTTTGCGGAGATATAAAAATTATGCTGCGCGTGTGCGATACAGTGTACGTCACACGGTACGCCGCGCGCCGGAGCTGCTGCCGCCGCTGCGCGCTCCGCCGCCACCGCGCGCGCCTGCCGGTCTGCGCATTCCAGCGAGGAGCGTACACAGCTGCGGCAGACGCACCGCGCCGCCGCGGGCCCAGCTGTGCGCCATGTTGCGTAGCGGCCAGAGTTCGACACTGCGCCGGCAGCCGCCGAAAGCGCTCAATTTTGCGCGCACATGCGTCACATGGCGCGTATATACCGTGTGTGTCATTGAAGCAGCAGTAAGCATGATAAATGAAGCATCCAGACAACCAGGAAAGCAGAATAACCCGCTGAACCCAAGGTGACGCTACGTATATCCTGGCATAGCCGAGCTAAGCCACTACAATTTGCGGAGATACCAAAAACAGTGATTCGGGCTCATAATTGCCGAATTGACGTGGGAATGATCGTTCGCATATTTACTGGTGGTGAGAGGTGGTGCAGATGCCGCCATTAGAGCTGTAACGGGCTTGTACCAACCAGCCAATTCCATGTCGGTAAGTCGATGCAATTTCTTGCGAATAAAAGCCCTGACAAGATCAGAATATTTGCCTGAGGGAATTGGTGATAGCAATAACATGTTAGGAATAACAGCTATACAAAGCGACATCCACGAAAGGAATTCAGGTTTTACTTATTTCCTTTTTTTCCCTTTTTAATTAATACATTTCAGTTGCTAGTACAGCTGTTGCCCTGTCGCAAGTGTTCCTTTTGTGGCAGACTGAAGAAAATCGTGATTTCTAGTTTTAAATAATTCAAATTTATTTGATTTAAGTCAGATTTTTTTTAGATTTAAATTACTCTAGCTAGAATGATAAAGCATCATTATCACGAAAAAGTATTTTTAAATATTTTTAAATATGGTTTATAGTAACCGTTATGACCATTATAAACAATACGAAAAAAAAAGATTAGTCTACGTTCTAAACTTGAGTAAATTTAATAAACAATACTTTATTTAGGTAAACCCACCATACTAAAACAAAAGCATCTTATTGCTTTACTTTGTGGAAAACCTGTGCTCACTTTTTCTTTTGTGATTTGATTTGTTCCCAGGACATTCCTTTTCTTGTTTTCGTTGCTTTCTTTCGCGCTTTGATTTGCTTGCAGTAGGACAGGGCTTAACTTACAAACGAATTTCAGCGTAGAAACAAAGCTCTACACTCTGATTTGATGAGAACAGTTGTCCGCTTGAATCTTTGATTTAATTACAAAAGAAGCGTGAATTGAAAGCATCAAATAATCGATACACAGTAAATAAAAATATTTTGGTGATTATGTTTGCGGCAAAGGTTTCATTTAAATCATCACGAAAAAACGATGATTTATTTCAAGATTTAAACTATGAAAATCACTATCTAAATCATCTTCATTTTAAATCTCCTCCTTGTTTCGTGGTCCTCGTGTTTTTTTTTCTAACTGTTATTTTTATTATTTCAGACCCTGACAAAATATCCCTGTGAAAATCGTGCGGCTTCGTTACCCGCAAATAAAGTGTGCTGCCCGCTCATGTCCGCTTCAGCTACGGCCGGTAATTTACTGCGACGTGAAAAAACGGCTTCAATTGCATGTAGAAAACCTGCTTGCGATAAAGAAACACATTTACCCCAGCTGCGCACGACACACTGCGAGGGGAATCTTTCGTTATGCCACGAGTTAAGCGTTAAATAAATAATAAAACTTCGCGGTTGTTTTCACCCAGATGCTCTCGAATTTCGAATTTTGACGATACATTTTCAAGGTTGGCTCATGCATTTGAGTCAGTTCCTCTCGCAGCAACTTTGGCGAAAACAAGGACAGAGATAGCGCGACAACAATACAAATGGTATATATGTGGCACACAACTCGAACGTAGATGGCGGGGTCGCATTCCGTGCCACTGGCCAATAACAGGTTTCAAAATTGTGGGCACCAGCCCTTTCGAATAATGATTCGCTGTTACTCAGTGAGCAAGTTGACTGACGCAAAAGACCACACAGAGTTGCCCAAATGACTCGTTCCTGCCGTTTCAGATGACTCAATCGAAGACTTCTTGGAAATGACAAGATCGGTTTTTTGTACTCTATCATCGGAATAACAGGAGAACTTCGACACGCTATGTAGGCCGGAACTCTTATTTGGATATAAATAAAAGCTGTCTAGTATTCAGAGTACTATATACACTAGAGCACAAATTACGGTCTCGCGTCAGTTAATTAGACACTACCATCATTAGTAAACAAGCGAAGTCCCACATTATTTAGTGTGAGGAAAAAGTTATTTTAATATAATATACTTCTACCGGTACCGCTTGGGATGGCACTACCGATTAAAGCCAATTTCATATGAAACAATAACAAGCCATAAAATAAAACAATGGTAAGTCTGCCGAATTTTATTTTTTGAAAAATGAAAATCAATTGAAGGGTAGAAAAAAAAAGCACTAAATGGTTAGGGTGATATTCCAGCTAAGGGAGCGGGCCTGATCAGCGGCTTTTAATATGCTTGTGTTCTTTTTAATATAGTTAGGGGTAAATTCTGTTTCTTCTTGTAGACTTCAGATTGTTTTTTTGTAATTTCTTTATCTGGAATTGTTGAATATGAGAGTTTCAAGATAAGAACAGGATGGTGAGCTAGTTGAGTTCTATTCTTGATTTTGTTTCTGTAAAAATTAGTTCATCAATGCAAGAATTTAGATTGTTGTTTTTTCTAGTAGTTTATTTTTCTTGGTTCCTGTTTGTGCTTAATTATTTACATTAAGTAAATGGACTGTCCCCTCTTTATATTGAAATCATTTAAGTGAAGCTACAGCACCTCTTTTCTGAATGGTAAGGAATAATAGAAATATTACAAGTATTATTATACCATTATTTTTAATTCATGTCATCATTTTTCTCCTTATCCTTTTAGCATGAGAGACAGAACATATAATTATAGGACAAGATCAAACCAGAACTAAAACGAAAACAAAAGAAAACTATTTGCACAGGTATCTTCATGCAGTATTTTATAACTATTTAGTTATAAATTTTTACATTTCTCATTTTCCAAAAGAGGAATAGTTGTTTTTCAGGAGATCTTTGGTGCATCCTTTCATGTTTCCAAGGTATGTAAATATTTTTTATACAGCTTTTTTCCCTAAGAGTTGCTTATTTCATATTCTAGGTAGATCATAAGGGCAGGTTTTGTCTTTGTCCATGACCTTTTCTAGATGCGGAGCATCTCTTGCTCAGGTCTATGTCCCGCGGCGTCGTAGTCCGCACTCGCACTACGCACGCGCAACTCTCCTCCTTCCCTCTCTCCAACAGCTGCGCGTTACTCTCTCCGCTCTCTCTCTCTACCAGCTGAGTGCACTGCGCGTGCGTTCGCTTCTCCTCACACCTCGCGCGCACGCGCAACTCTCCTCCTCCAGTCTCCCTCTCCTTCAAGTGTGAAAAAATAAACGCCAAGCGGCGAGCGTTCTAAGTTTCTCTGCCGCGAGGCCGCGACGAAGGCTCGCGTAGGGGATTACGCTAGGACAGTCGGTGGCGCCATCTCTCGACGTCAGCACGCAACTGACTCTTCCTCGGAACCAACACGATGCTCCGCATCACTCCCGCGGTTCCCTTCGGGAAGATGGTGTAATTTTTTTTTATCTTTCCCAGACAGTCTTTCGAGGAAATCGGCCTTCCAAGTGTTATCGGGAGTGGGCACCTCCCAGGACTGTACCCTAATCCCAGGTTGGACTACATTTATTTGTGACAATGTAGTTATTTTATAATCGAAAAAGTTTTTTTTATTTTATTTTCCGGGAAGTGGTAGTCTAAGATGAGTTGGACGGATTCTACTAGTGTTTGTGTTTCTATTCCATTATAGTCAATGATAGGAGCGATTAATATCGCATATGTTATTTTTTTAGTTATGTACCTCTGTGCAGAAATAATGCCAAGATGTTGTTTTTACTTCTTCGGTGGTTTTTAATATATATATCATGTACAGTGCAGCTTTGTATCTTATTTCTTGCATATGTCTTGTATTATTTGAACATCTTTGATATATTTTACGTAGAGCGCCTAGCTTCTTCCGTTCTATTTTAAATCAGCATTCCACCCACATAGTGTTTTGCAGTTTCGTTGAACTGTTTTGGAGAGTTTATTTATGTAAATGTGAATCTTCACATAGAAGGAACCTAATATATTTTTTCTTATGGTTTTAATATCCTGATATTTTAGTTATAATATCCATCTGTCTTTTTTGATGTGGTCTAGTAATTGTATTCTCGCCCTTTTTTGAGAGCCGTCTTGCTGACATCACGAGTTCTCAGAAACATGTGGTGAGGATGTATTTACGATCACCTTCACTATGGGGGGTTTAAAATCTCCCGAGTCAAATAGATTTCTGAAAAGTAAATCGTTAGATAAGGTTAGGTTTATATATCTTGACAGTTGTTGATGTATATGATTCGTCACTGATCGCTGTTATTTAAAATGATATCTGAATGATTTATTAAGAATTGGGCAAGGAGATAGTTTCCTGAACTGTCTGAGGATCCTTCTCCATGCTTGATGTTTAGCATTGAAATCCCCCAAAATGGCTGTTGGCAGAATCTCACGTGTTGTGAGGATCTGTTCTAGTGCGTGTAGTACGTTTTGAATATCTTCTCTTGGGGACTTACATGCATTGATGATTCTTAGTTTTGTTGTTCTTGTGAGTGAAATCTAATCTCGATTTGTTTCAGGGGCAAGATCTACTTCCTTGTCCCGCACAATCATAGCTGTGCGTGGTTGTTCGAGACGGTCCTACATCGCTTTAGACTGAATATGGCATACACCAACAGCTACCTTCATAAAATTGATAGAGCTGAGTCGTTTGAGTGTGCTTAGTGCGGGGTCGCACATAACATCGAACATGTATTGTGTGAATGCCATGAGTACAGCCGTGAAAGGGAGCTTATGAAGACAGACCTGAGGCTACAAAATAAACAAGACGTAAACATTCGTATCTTCCTTGGTCCATGGATTTCTGCTGCTGAAGTGTAAAATCCATGAAAGCTCTGCTTAAATTTCTAACAGCTACTCGCTTACACAAGAAACTGTAAGGGAGTAGATGCACAGCAATGGCGCAATGACATTTTCCAGTGAAACATTTCCGCTAAGTTTTTTTTCTTAATCTTTTAATACTTTTGGTTTTGTTTCTTCTCTTATACCTTTCTCTATTTGATTAGTTGCTTCGGTTCAGTTCACAATGTAGCAAACCAGCACTAGGCGCTGGTTGACATCATTGTTTTATAAACGCATACCTCTCTCTCTCTCTCTCATTATCTTGCATATTGTGATTTGTTAAAAATATTATTATTTTATTTTTAAACAATAGGTTCTTGAATTACAATTATATTAGGTTGGATTCTGTCTATGGTAATTTTTAGATGTTCTGTAGCTGAAAATGAATTATTCGTTTTAATTTGCACAATTTTTAACGTTGCAGCCATCTTTGTAGATTAAGAATGTTTCTTCTTTTTTCTTGTGGTTTGTGATTTTTGTTTGGAACCTCTCCACTTAGGCGAGGTAGCTTGAGCACTGCTGCCAGAGTTCCCAATGTGCAACGTTTCCCTTTGCAAAAGCGGCATTATCTTTATAGCTTATGCATCTTTTGATTTTTCCGGGGTCAGTTTTCTCCCCGATGGTCCCTGCCACAATTTTGGCACCGAGAAGATGCAGTGCAGTGTGCCAGCAAGTGGCCCAATTGGCCACTTGCTGGCAATTAGATGTTTGCAGAAGGTGATAAATAGGTTTATATTAAAAATAGCGCAAAAAAGACGGGACAAAAAGACGAAGAAGCACACAGGACAAGCGCTTGTCCAGTGTGCTTCTTCGCATGTCCTGCGTGCTTCTTCGTCTTTTTGTCCCGTCTTTTTTGCGATATTTTTAATATGAATGTCAATTACCAACTTGCCCAGCAGACCAAGCTTTTACGATAAATAGGTTCTTCTCAAAAAGACACGAGGTCCAATCAAGGAAGTCTTCTCTTTTCCCTGCAGCTCCCAGAACATCCTTGGGCTGAGCTCGAAGATGGCAGTGGCCAGCCCGTTGCTGTTCGCAAACGTCCGCACAATCTGCATCTCGTCAGTGGTTTCCTGACAATTTGTTTTGGTTTATCAATTTTTCTTTTAGTTGTTTTTGGATCGGTTGTCACGATCCTCCTAACCCTCACTTAAAAATTTCGTCTCAAACATTTTCTCTTTCTTTTTGTAGTTGTGGGCTTTTTTTATTGTATTTTTCATGTTGGAACTGCCTTCCTTGGAAGTACTCAAGATCAGCCCTCCTCCCTTAATGGTCCGACACTAGGGAGTGCTAAGGGACAACTTTTCACGGAGGACCGCTGTTAGGGAGTTATCGTATATCGTTTTCGCCGTCCCGCAACGCTCTCCGCAACCCGCTACGATTAAGGCCCTAGCTACGATACCCGGAACTCTACAGTCAAGGCCATGGGCGCGCAGGCGCAGTAGCGGCTTCTTCGTTGCGGAGGGCTTAGCGGAAAGGGAAGCGCGGTCTACGAAAACTCCCTGTTCTCAGGGTGGATATTATCTGCAGTAACTCTTTCCCCTTCTGTGGTGTTTTTTAGGGAAAACCAGAAGTGCTGCCTTTTCTTGCTCGCACTTCCTGTTTTCAGTGTTGTTAACGTTGTTTGTTTTGTTACGTTGTTCGCTCATCCAGCCTCCCTGCAAGTATGCATTACGTTCGATTAAATCGATAGCAGTGTTGGTTAACTCCTGACGCGCACCAAAGTTTTGAAGGTGTGTCGCGCGTAAATGTTTTTAGATTATATGTATACAAGGTGTCACAAAAAAAAAAATTTTACCGCAAAAATAATTCAGGCATTACTGAACGCTCATTCTCCGCCCAAAGGTAGCGCTAGAGGTCACAACCAGATGCAAAAGTTTCAGCCCGATCCGATAACTTAATCAAAAGTTATAAGTGATTTTCTGAAAATTTCAATGGGAAAATGGCGGCCGACGGAGTTTTCGAATACATGGGGCTCTATGGCACCAGAAACCGAAAACGGGCAAGAATGGGCTCCATTTTCCCATTAAAATTTTCAGAAAATCACTTATAACTTTTGAATAAGGTATCGGATCGGGCTGAAACTTTGGCATCTGGTTGTGACCTCTAGCGCTACGTTTGGGCGGAGAATGAGCGTTCGGCGATGTCTGGTTTATTTTTGCGGTAACAAAAAACCTTGTATATCTTTTTCTTTTTAATGCGAAAGCATTAACTGTTTAATGGAGCGAGCTGACGTAATCAGTTTGAAGCGCAAAAAGGCACCTATAGTCTGTGACAGGTCAAGAACGAAGTGGAAGCTCCTCCCACCCCTTTCCACTTCAGCGGAGCGAACGGTGGAGAGTAGGTTGCCTCCTCTCCAGCGTTCACCCTACTAAAGTGGAAAGAGGTGGAGGAGCTTCCACTTCGATCTTGACCTGTCACCGACTATAGTTTCCCCGATCCTTCGGTTCCATTGGCTGGCGCGCGTCGACGGGGCTCCCATTGGTCGCTGCGCTCGTCAATTTCCACGACCGCTCGCCCCATGGCGCTGCGTGTCCATCAGCGCTAGGGAGCCTACATACTCGCCGACTCCCTAATCAGCGCGCCGTTGCTCCCCTGGGCACGGAGCGTTCAAGGTGAGCGCACCCAGGAGTGCACACGCGGTGACCGGCGACGAAAGTACCCAGCAGACGAAAAAGGGAGCGGTCGAGCGGCTTGCATGCGTTCGCATTCACAACTCATAAGGAATGCTTAAGTGTACCTCGCTCTTGTTTGTCCAGCTGTTCCGGTGAGTTATCATTAAAGGGAAGGGGGTAGGGGGGGGGGGGGGGGGGTCGATCTGCTGTTTTCAACGCAGGAATTGATTTCACCAGATCCTGTGGTTCTCCTCAGGGCCACTGCCTGTGGGAGTACCACGTTCGCGGCGAGACGTTCTGCCGCGAAGCTGGTTCGTACCCGCGTGGCATGCTGCTCGTCGAGCGCAATGAGACACCAGTCACGTTGGTAACGGCGATAGACTCTGTTTATTTACAATATGAAACAAATAACAAAAGACAGCGGCTCTCAGCTGGTGAACGCCGTCGGTGTGGAGGTCGTCCACGGCCGAACGGTCGTTCACAAAGGTACAAAGGACGGGGTAAACGCTCACCGGCGCGCCGGACGGCTTCCCGTTGTTGCCGCCGCCGAAATCCCAGGAAGAAGAGACCAGGATCACGCTGTCCGCTGGTTTTGAGATCACAGCGGATCCAATAGCGTCCCACCGTTTCCGTGACGCTTGCGGCCAACGCGCGAGGAGGGTCTTGCTTTTCTGTACATATTTGCTTTATATTTCGACTTTGACTTAGCGTTGTGGAAGCCACGAGAGGGAGATTAGAGTCTTCCCCCTCCGATCGGAACAAAGACGACTTTCGGGTATTAGCTTCCCCTTCGATAAATACAAAGGCTGCTTTCAGGGGCTCGGTTCCCCCCGATGAATACAAAGGTCGCTTTCTTAAAAGTGGGGGTCGAAGACAAGTTGCCACCACTCTTTGGCCATTATCTATCCATTGAAGCGGAACAAGGAGAGTTTCCAGTGAACTCTTCTTTCGACTGCGGAGGGATTTGAAACCGGCGCATCACGCTTGTGGGAGGAGCTTCTCCTACCTTCTTAACTTGTAACCGACTTCGACTGATGAGTTTTATTTGTCCCAATAATTGGGTAATGCTATTCTTAGCTAAATTACATTTTAATATAAAGTATATGTATTCATGATTGTCTTAGATTTTTTTTAATAGCTACTCTAATCAATTTTTGTATTTAAATGATTATATATGATATTTATTTGCTGTTCCCTTATTTGTATTTACTTATTTATTTCCCGGCCCTCGAGACCGCGACAGATCCCCGATCCGGACCCTTAGCCAAAAAGTTTGGAGACCCCTGCAGTAGATAATGTGGAAATGTTTGGGGAGTTTTTTCTCCCCAGAATGTGTGTAATAAGAGGATAACGCTTGTAAACTAGTGAAGGCATCGAAGATTTTATGTATACGATCAGTGAACAACCCCACCACATTTCCCTCCCTAATAAATTGTCTATAGCGGTTTCGAATTGCTCTCTGTGTGATTTTATAATCATATTCGCGTCAAAGCGAACGTAAGTTGCATATCACTGTTGAGAAAGCCCCATGCGCTCTACCGCTACACCGTGTGGAAGCAATACCCGTCCAAACGCAACCATAGCGCGCGATTGCGTTTTGACGAATGTCTCCACGTGTAGCAGTCAGAGCGCATGGGCACTACTGCAACGAGTGATACGGCATCACGCTTTGACGCGAGCCTAACCACGAAATCACACGAAGCTAAACTCGAGCTAACTGCGGAGCGATTTAGGTAGGGCGTACATGTGAGCCGGGGCTCAGCATGCACTCCCGCATACATCAAGTGTCTGAGCGTAGTTTACGAGCCGGTGTCTATGACGCGTCATGAAGCCGGAAGACTTTCCGAGTTCCGGCAGCGGTCTACTGACGGGGGAGTCTCCAAACTTTTGGCTAAGGGGCCGATCTGGATCTACTGCGGTCACTCGAGGGTCCGTGGAAATAAATGAGTAAAATGCAGATAAGAGAAACAGCAAAATAAATATCATATATAATGATTTAAATACAAAATTTATTAGAGTAGCCATGAAAAAATGAATCTAAGACAATCATGAAAACATATACTTTATATTAAAATGTAATTTAGCTAACAATAGCATTACACAATTATTGGGACATATAAACTCATCAGTCGAAGTCGGTTACAGGAATTAAGAAGGCAGGAGAAACTCCTCCCACAAGCGTATGCGCCGGTTCAAATCCTCCGCTGATCGAGAAAGGAGAACAAACAGGCTCTCCTGTTCACTCGATGGATGAATGTGGCCAGGGAGTGGTGACGACTGTCTTCGTTTTGCTTTTAGAGGGCGTTGCTGTATTCGTCGGGAAATTTTGGCATTGCTGTATTTATCGGAGAGCTGCCCGAGTCGTCGGCATTCCGATCCGGGCAGTACAATCTCCTCTCGTGAGCTCCAGGAATCGGAGTATAGAGACAAGTAATGCCCTTTAATGGGCCTCCTCGCGCGTTATCGCCTGGCGATCGCGAACGGATGGAGTTTATTGAGGTCAGCTGTGATCTGGAATGACGGTGTATGTCCTGGTCTCTTCTTCCTGGGATTTCGGCGGCGTAGCTAACGAGATTGTCCGGCACGCCAGTGAGCGTTCTTACCGTCAGCTACTGTGAACTGACCGTTCGGCCGTGGACTACAGTAATCTTGTGTACTACTCGCATTGTATGAGCAGGTCACCGTTATGGCGTGACCTGATATCTCACGATTGCATCGGGCAACAGGCCGCAGATATCCTCGCCGCGATGTCCCCGCAGACGGTAAAACCGCAGGATCTGGTGAATCAATTCCTGCGTTGAAACAGCAATTCTACAGTGTCACCGGGATAGCTGGACAGACCATATGAGTTGAATCGCAGACGCATGCAAGCCGCTCATAAACTCCTTTCGTGCCAACGAACACTCGTCGCCGATCACGTGTGCGCTTTCTAGTGCGCTTCTATGAACGCTCTGGCGAAGCTGAGTCGGCATATGGGCTCCCACAGCGCACTTGGCGCCAAATGAACCGTGAAGAACCAACGGCCGCGGCAAGGCCCCGTCGACAATGAGGATCTCGAGTGTAGTCGGTGACAGGTCAAGATCGAGTAGAGCTCCTCCCTCTTTCCCTTTGTGGGAGCGAACGCTGGAGAACCTTCTCTCCGCCATTCGCTCCGCCTAATGAGGAGAACGCACCGTTCTTGATATATCTGAACTATAGATGCCTTTGCATCAAACTGTCAGCTCGCTCCGATAAACAGTTAATGCTCGCATTAAAGAAGATACCAGGTTTTGTTTTTACCGCGAATGAGCCGGACATCTTTCGAACATCATTCTCACTTAGGCAACATAGGAGTCACAACCAGATGCTAAGTTTCAGACGATCGATATCTTATTCAAAGTTGTAAAAGTGATTTTCTAGAGAGTTTCAGTGGGAAGATGGGCCGATTTAGCTGCCGTTTTCGGTTTCTGTGCCATGGAAACCCCATTATGACTCGAGAGCTCCTCGTACATTGAAACCTGAAAATCTTATAACTTTGATTAAATGAATCAGGCGAAACACGCATCTGGTGTGACCTCTAGCGCCTGCTGGGCGGAGAACCGATGCCTAATTTTTTTGCGTGAAATTTTTTTTAATGACTGCTATATACATATAATCTAAATTTACGCGCGACGCCTATCAAAACGGTATACGTCAGGGATAAACCAACACTGCTATCGATTTAAATCGAACGTAATCACATGCACTTGCAGGGAAAACTGAATGAGCAGACAACATGGCTCTAGGCAACGTTAACAACACTGAAGGCAAGAGTGCGGGCAGAGCAGCTGGGCCTCTAAAGCGCCGCAGGAAAGAGTACTGCGAATATCCACCCTGAGGAACGGGGTTTCAGTAGACCCCGCTTCCCTTTCCGCTAAACCCTCCGTGAAACCGCTGCGCCTGCGCCATGACACTGATAACAGAGTTCGAATTAATGTAACTGGAGCCTGGCTAAACAATTGCAAGCGATTGTACGAAACGATATGCGATAAACCAGCCAATGGTCACTCCGTGTATTAACACTTCCTGAATCGGACGGAGGCTATCTTGGTAAGCTCAGAGGAGCAGTTCAACATCAAAATACGAAAAAGCCCGCAACAAAGAGGAAAATGTTCGAGACGAACACAGAGTGAATGAATCGTGACCTTCGATCCAAAACGAAAGAAGATTGATAAATAAGAGCAATTATCGAAACCACTGATGAACTGCGGAATTGAAACGGACGTTGCGAGGCAACGATATCTTCGGGAAACCGGCTAGACTGTTCGCAGGGCTTGCAGGGAGGGCGGCTCTGATCTCGTGTCTTTCTTTAATGCATGACAAGTGTGAGTGTATTCATATTAAAATATTTACAAAGATGAGACAAAGTCTGAAGAAACACGCAGAACGAAGAACGCCGTTTGGCGACCTGAAACTCTCAGTTGAAGGCTACCGTTGAAGCCTGGGCCGCTTGTATCACTTATTTGTCATTTGGCTGCATGCCATCGCTCATTTGTCTGTGCTATTGATGCGCTTTTAAGCATGTTTTTTTGCGTAAGCAAACTCTTTTGGCTTTTATTGGAGTTTGGCTGGAGAAATGGGGGCGCGTGATGTTTTCTGGCATCTTTGGTTCGCGGGTTTGCAGTATAATTAATGTTGTTTTATGCAACCCTGCCTCAGCGAGGAAATAGCGCAGTTAATATGCA
>JAZHYW010003358.1:0-34195 GCA_037355805.1 Ixodes ricinus
GGCTCATACTCAGCAAAAAGAATGAGGATTTTAACCCTGCAGCGTTTTTTTTTTTTTTGCGTTTGGACGTTTAGCATATTGTTGTGTTCCGGAGAGCCAGTCTGTTCTCCTGCGCGGGCGTCGGCTGGTTTTCGAATGCACCCACACAGCTTCCCTCTGATCGCCGCCTACGGCGGTCTGCATACTGTTGTCCTCAAAGAACCAATCTTTCCTCTCAGGCGTCGGCGGTTTGGCGTAAACGGTGTCATCGCTATGCCCCGGTTTTGGAGGTTGTCGCGTACGCTGTGCTCCCTCCCGCTCCCGTGACGCGTCGTGTTGGAAGTCTGCCAGAGACTCTTTCCCTCTTATGTAAAGAGGGAAGAGTGGGGGGTAATGGTGAGTTTTAGTAGAGCCCTGTTTCCCCGTCCGCTAGGCCCTCACTTTGCCCGGAACTCTATAGCCAGAGGCCATCGGCACGCGAGGCGCAGCGGCGGCTTTCTTCGTAGCGGAGGGATTAGCTGAGGAGAAGCGACAGTCTACTAAAACTCCCTTATAGAGCGAACGAACGGAGCAGAAAGAGCGCGGCAGGAATTCCGCGCCGCGACCTCACGCAAGCGAGTTCACGGTCAGTTTAAGCACGACCGTCGCAAAGCGAACGGCAATGCCATGCTGGCGTTTGGAGGGAGGAGCAAAAAAGAGGGGGGGGGGGGGAAGGACTCCTTTCTCTTGGGATTCCGGATATAGGCTACGAAGGTATTTCAGTGGCTCTTGTGTTCCTAAAGGCTGAACTCCATGGGACGAATATGCTGCGAATAACCGACGAATTTTGCCCGGCGGCTTTGCTTGGCGCGTGGAATCGACACAGTGGCTGTGCTATGTCGCGCGCAAAGCGAGCGTGCCGTCGGGCGGTGTTCTTTCAGTTGTTCGTCGCATAACTCACGTTCCATGGAGTTCATGCCCCGCTCATGTTTATCCCGACCGGGATTGTCAGATGTGAATTACAAGTTCAATGGTGAACGCATAGCAAGCACCGCCGGCTGGAAGCAGACATAGCGTTAATGGGATCAGCTCGCGTCGAGGTCGACTGTCTGGCCGATTACTCTTATTTCCCGTCGAGGAAAGCAGATTGATGATAAACACTGGCGGCCATAGCTGTGCGCGACTGCTGAGCGCGTGCTGATGGCTACGCTTCAGGTCGCTTTGCAACGATGCATTCCACACCGTCAAAATGGCCGGTCTTAGCAGCTTGATATTGGGGGCTCGTTCTGAGCATGCGCTCTAAAAGACAGCACCCACAAATATAACGCCAGTGAATACTCCATATAGGTTTCAGAATCCTGCTAAATTAATATAATCGTACGCTTTTGCCTCGTATTTACAGAATTGCTCCCGTATAGAAACAAGTACGCCCCCCCTCTACCTCCACCGCCGCGTTGCCTGGTGTATAAGGGCATGCCCCGCTTCGAAAAAGCCCACCACGGACGCCTGGGCCAGAGCCCACAGAGGCAATAAGGAAGCCCTACGTATTTAAGAACTGCTTGGCCAACGAATGGAATGCGCGGGAGCCAGTTCTATGAGAACGGGCCTTTGTCCTTCTGCTAAAATGTCTGCTTCTTTATTATTCATGGTATCCATTAAAGCACAAATAGAACAAGCGCAATAAAGCGCGGGCCGCTGAAATCCGCGGGACACATTGATTACACGGTGGCCCGCTTACGTCGCTCTACGTCGCGCAGGGCTGGTGCAACGCGAGCTGCTCTCACTCCTCTTCTTTCCGATGGACCGCACAGGACGCTACGGGCCGTCGTCAATCCGAGACGCCATGCTGGTGTCACGGGACCTTTCGGAGCAGCACAATGACCGAAGGGCGCGTAGGCACGTGCTGTGCAAGCTACCAGCGCTGTATTGGCTGGCATACCTCCGTAACAGCGTCAGTGTGCGATTCATCGATGGAGGTGAAACGCTGAAGTAGTACAGCATATACGCTGGCACGGACCTGCCCGAAGTTCCACGAGCTCGATGAGATGTGCAGCAGTCGGCCGCGAAAAAATCCTCGCTATTTTCAGGAAACACTGGGCTTGCCCCGGTGGCATTGTAGTTCGTGCCGGGGCCGTACACTAAGCGCAGCGCGTACCGAGCGAGACCTGCAGACAAATAACCGCGAGTTCGGCGAGGTATACGCGGCGTTTGTTTGTTCGCGCCGGATCGGTCCGATGAGGGGAAGTCCCTGGCTCGCTCGCCTGACACGGAACTCGGGGTTTTCCTCGCCGATTCACACAAAATCGCCGTTCTGGCCGGCTTCACTGCCCCGTCGGAAGAAAGGGCTCGTTGTAGTTGGGGTTATGCAGCTTGAGCGCTTCTTTCTATGTAACGGGTTTGTGTACGGTCCTAAAGCGCATGTATAGAGTTCTTTGTTTTCTTCTAACGGAACTCTGCCCCGAGACACAGTCATGTACGCGTGTTTGCAGCCCGGCAGAAAAGAAGGCATTACGGTAATGAACGCTGCAACAAACAACGTGCTAAAAAAAGAACAAAGTAATGCCGGGCGTTTCTGTTTAAAAATAAGGCCAAAACCACCTGGATTTGCTTTCCCTGGTAAGCACGAGATCGAATTCCTGCGAATCTAGAGAGTGTCTGGAGAACTCCGTAAATCAAGTTCTTAAAAAAAAAAAGATAAGTCTGGGGCATTGGAGCACGTACGATGGGATGTGGGACGCGCCATTGTGTGGACATCGGTCTTTGTCTATACATGATGAAAAGCGGCTGGAACACTGACGAAATGAAAAACAGGCACGACAAGGACAAAGCTGTGCTCGGAACTTCGTTTTATTAGTGAAAAATGCACGAAAACAACGCAGCTAAAACAAATAACATCAAGAGTCACCTACTCCTCTGTCAAGCACCACGCACAGGCTTCGGAACTGAAGCACTTTAAACAACGCCATTCGTATTAGCTTGCAAAAAGGCAACCCACTTTATCCGCAGCAGAGCCACCGACTGGGCGCTGACGCATAAATCCGATTGAACTGAAATCAAAAAAAAAAAATAAAAAAATCCTTAAATATATACACATTGTTCGCTTGTGTTGTAGGCAAGCGCCTCCGCAGAATCAGGCGCACGCACTCGCACCCTGTGCAATGTGTAGGGCTCTGGTCCGATTCCGCCGTCCCCTGTCTCCGGATAAACGTGACACAGCAACGAGAATAGCTCTCGGCAGGAAAGGGGTCTATTCCCTCTCACGTACGCTGGAAGATTTCGGTATACGGGAGAGGTCATCGAAAGCCCTGGGAAGGGTTGCGCCGCCCCTGATTGCTGCATGCCGATCAAAGCCGGCGGTAGCAACGATCCCACCGCGCATCCTCGGGACGTCGCCATTGAGTGTTGGATCCGGGGTTTTAGTCCGGAGCATATCACCGGGCCGTCGCCCGGCGATAGGCTCCGGACTAAGGTGGTGCGAAGTACTAGAGGTAGATACTAGTGAATGTATTTCTAAGTGATGTGCGGGAATGTATACATGTAAGGAGAGTCTTCAGAGCGCATAATTTGTTTCTTTCACACTCGTAGACGCTCTTGAGCCTATACACCTTACTAATGATCGTCACTCACGCGGAATGTGCCGGCTGTGGGCGCATGAGCGGTGAATACCATATATGAGAAACGAGAGTTTTTGCGCAAGCTCGGCACCTGGTCCACAGTCCAACGAGAATGGCAGTACGCAAAAAGCAATTGCTGGGATGGTTTTATACTTCCTCACAAACACGAGCCATCTAAGCTGTTACTGTCTGGTGGAGTACAGAAGCTTAACCACTAAGTGCTCTCGCCCCTAATAAGAGCAAACACTGAGCGTCAGCTTCAACCGACCGAAAGCGCAAGTACTCGTACATCAGTCTTGTCGACCGGCATATGTTTGTTATCTTTGCGAGTGTGACCACTCAGAATCGCGCACATTTACTTGTTCTCTGGGTTCCTTAATTCGATGCATCGGCGTTATACACAAACCGTCCACCAGTATGAATTGCGAATGCCGCAAGTGCTTTACTAAAACGAAGTTCCCTCCTATTTGTTGATGTGGCTATAGTGTCGGTGCTTACAATTCAGTTGAGTGCCGTTCACTGGCGTCGCCTATGTTTCGTGGCAAAAATAGGGCACTGAATCATCGTGCTTCCCCAAGACACCTTTCTGAGACTGATGAGGTCGGTTGATATACTCGTAGCTTGTTACAGTATAAACGCCGGATCGCGCTACACCAATGTTATAAATTAATAAGAGGGCTGTCACGGTATAGGCGAGATTACATATATGAGCCCGATTCAACGAGTCCTCAACAAGCTCTGTCCCTTCAAGCTCACCAAAACGCCTGATGGTTTCGCCACAAAGGGTATGGACGCTTCCGTTGCACGCTCACTTGCTAAGATTGCTGTCGATGTAGCTTAGAAAAACAGTAAATGAATGATGTATCGTCCGTTTATCATAAGAAACTTACGGAACATTTAACACTAAGCTGAGCAAACATCACTTCTACTCGAAGCGTAAAATTTAAAAACAATAAAAACAAAGCTTAAGGAAAATAAAAGAAACCGGATATACCGTGTGAAGGCATAGGGGAGCTGGTGAACGAGCAACATTGCGAAAACCGAGGCCGAAGGCACACAAACAGAGACAAAGAACACAAATACACCTTCGTCGGTGTTTCTGCCATTCGCAGCATTTTTTCGGTCTTTAGCTTTGGCATTGCTGACAGAAAGGTATTCTAATATATTTAAGGTCTTGACCTTTCCCTCTTGCTTGCTCTCCTCGAGTGTGCAGTCTCCAGTAGTACAAACGTTGCACCGAGACACGCACACTTGCCCTGCTATCGAACTGAGCCCAAGCATACTGACCACCTTTATTACGTATACTGACCACGTTTATTGAGCATCTTCGCTGAGGCTTTTTGTGTCAACCTAAGCCTCTAACTTATCGTATACGCACTAACCTTGGCCTTCTTCTTCTGCAGAGAGGCATCTTCGTGCTCGCTACCCAGGGTCTCCATTCTGCTCCAACGTTCCCCGATTTCCTCCGGTGTTGGAGCCCTGAATAAAGAAAGAGCAAGAACACACGGTTTACATGGCAACAGATTGTTGAAAATTGCTGACTGGGCTTTCGTCCTCATTCGACAGCGTGAGTCGGCCCATATCGCTTCGCCCTATACTTAATTTTTAAATCAGAGTGCAGTTAAAGGTTACAAGACATACAAACACAAAAGAGTAGAAGTGCAAGGGTGAAGGGGAATAAATACACTGCGCATCAATGCTTTAGCCCGCTCTAACATACGCACGGAGACACGGCGGCGAGCGCAGCGACGTTCCGCTTTCGGCACTTGATCGGCCCCATCGACTCGTAATCTCGACTCGTAGTCTCGACTCTCGTCTGACTTGAGGTGAGATGGAATATCAAAACGCCAAAAAATTTTGAAAGTTAATAACGCTGCATGTACCTAAAGTTCAATTCAATTCACCTTTATTGACTCCAGTTTGGAGAAGGAGACAGGGAAAACTACATTGAGTAGCTTGACGGGTCCCTGCCTCCCATGCAGACTTGGGCAGATTAGTCGGCATTTGCAGCAACAAAAAAAAAAAGAAATGAAATCAAGATTTAAAAGGTATAGCACCGTCCCTGATGGGGAGAGGAAAAAGCGGTCAAACGGAGGAGATTAGTGCGTTAAATATGTTTTCCCCTCCACATGCATTTATTACGACGGGTCTTTTCCTGGCTGCATGGTCGAGCTACAGATTAGCACAATTAATGGCCATAATAATCGCTAAAACCCAACTTGTACAGCAAAAAAAAAAAAAAAGGGGGGTGGGGGGGTTTGGGGGGGGGGGCAACTTTTGACCTCAACTTGGTTTTAACTTCAAAGCGATCTCACGGATAATGTCAACTTTATTTTCCCACGAAAATTGAGGAGGTCTCCGTTCTCTTTCGTTTACCGACGTTTGAAAGGTCGTATCTCGGCTCTTATTTTTGGGGAAAGGAATGGGGGGAGGGGGTGGGTGCACCTCGTTTCGCAGCATCTTAAGCACACCTCTCGGTGATGTTTTGATAAATGAAACAAGTTAGCCCAAATTCCGCTTTTACGGCAAGTGTATACACGGGCGGAAGTTAGCCTATACTCTCGCTTTTATATAAGCGTTCGGAGAGTGTTTTGACCTTTTCCAAAACGCTCCTCCCCAAAGACCTTCTCACACACGTTTTCTTTACGCGTCAGTCAATAAACGATGCTGTCAAACACCCACGCAACTCATGCAATTGGACGTCACTTTCATCACAATCCATTTCCTTCACCGCTAGTCGTACTAATCTGAGGCACGACCGGCAAATCAGGAAACTGCTCTTCATGCCGAAACCAATGAGCAAACGTGTCGCCACGCCGCGCCGGCGTCTATTTAGCGCGTTCCGGTGATGGACAGCAGACCAACGCGCAAGGATGGGTAGACGTAGAACCCACTTCCTCCAAACTTCCCGACTGTTAAGGCCAATGGCTGTCTCTGTTTTTACTAAATATGTTTCATTTTGTGTATGTGTGTGTCTGCGCGCGCGCGTGTGTGTGTATGTGTGTGCGGGCGTGCGTGTTCGTAGCAGACGAGGCAATATCCTGTGCTTCGTTCACTACTAACTTGATAATAGACGCTTTTCAAAGCCCCATCGAGCAACTTTGGCGGTCGCCATTTCTTGAATCGCGTGCGATTGGACCCGAATGCTCACCGAATGCCAACACAGCATTCGTTTTCGATTCGAGCTAAGCCGAGTTCACGCCGAACGCCCACACAATGGCGAACTCAGATAAGTGACACGCACTTTACATCAGGGTGCATTGGTCGGTAACCGGACAAAAGCTCACCGGACAGAAGCTCACTGGACAAAAGCTCACCGGACAAAAGCTCACCCGTTTCTTACAGACCCGGACAAAAGCTCACCCGTTTTTTGACAAACGCAAACAAAAGCTCACCTCGATTTCTTTTTTTTTTTTTTTGCTACCCGGGCAAAATATGGGCTGAAATAAAGTGCGGACGCGGTGAACATTGGACCATTTTTAGGAGAACTTGTACCCCATCCACCATTGAGTTGCGAATTTTTAAAAATTATTTGAAAGAACGGGAGTTAGGCCTTTTGGAAAAGTACAAGACAGATGACCAATTTAGAAAACTGTGCGGGATTATAGATAGGCTCGCGTTCATTCCCACCACAACTTGTTACACAGAACTAACCACCAGGGTTTCCCTGGTGGTTAGTTCTTGTGTAACAAGCTGTCTACCGGTGACATCGGCTACCTGCTGGACTATTTTGATTGCACGTATGTCAACGGCCGCTTCCGTTATGCTTCTGTTCCATATGCGGCGGCACCCCGAGCGAATTCTTCCCTTCGCCTGTCTCTGCGCCGACGACGACGGAGTTTCCCCGGTACGGTGAAATATGTACAACGCCACTCTTCAAGATGAAGACCGGATGAACAACACCTGTGAAGGATGGAGTACCGGGTTCCAGAAGCTCGTCAGCCACGCTTATTCAAACGTCTTGAGGCTGATTGAATGCTATACAGCAAAATCAGGCGCTCGTTGTTACGGCATTTACACAAGCCCGGAGAGGTGAGCCCGCAGTAAAGCGGGTGCGAAAAACAACTCTGCGCCTGCAGAATCGTTTTAGAAATATTTGCGAGGGCTTGCATGTACATCGAAATCTACCAAGACTGCTGGAGCTAGTAGGGGACTGCATTCGCTTCTAACCAATCGATAAATAAACTTGTTTCTATTAAAATCAACAAACCATGCGTCTGTCAGATTTAATTTATCGTTGCCTTTTTGTGTCGCACGCATGCACCTAAGTTGTCCGCACTCGTGTTAAGACCAACATGAAATTTTCTCGTGGTGAGCTTTTGTCCGGGTCTGTGAAAAAATGGGTGAGCTTTTGTCCGGTGAGCTTCTGACCGGTGAGCTTTTGTCCGGTGAGCTTTTGTCCGGGATTCGCATTGGGCGGGAGCTTATCACTGGATGGATAAATGAGTATTCGGTCGGCGTAGACTGGGCGAATGCACTCCCGTGCGTATAGACGGAGGACATGATATATAGGCGGAGGGCATACAATGGCGTAAAACTACTGTGTCTGAGCAAGAAAATAGGGTCCTTCAGCAAACCGTTGCCGTGCTCCGCGTACCGCACTACCGGAGCCTTTGAAGCATGCTTTTAAGCGCGCGCCCGGGTGGTACCGTGACCGCTGGGCGCGCGCTAGCAAGCATGCTTGAAAGACTGACAGTGCGGTACGAGAGCATGGCAACGGCTGACTGCTGCAAGGCCCCTATTGACACGCGGTTTTGTAGCGTGAGCTACACTGGCCGAGGTTGAGCAGTTTCGCGTGGCTCGCATAATGAGCCGTGCTCCGTGCTGCGCAAGCGCGAGGAGCAGTGACGTCACACGGCGCACAGCTGGCGCGCCGGAGCCGCCGCCACCGCCGCGGGCTCCGCCGCCACCGCGCGCGCCTCGCCGGTCTGAAACATTCCAGAGGAGTGACGTCATAGCCGCGGCAGACGTACTGGCGCCGCCGCGTGCTCAGCTGACCGCCTCCGTTGCGCAGTAGCCAAGTCTGACACTGCACCGGAGCCGCTTGCCTCTCATTTTTGTGCGCATAAGCTCACGCTACGTATATCCTAGCATAGCCGAGCTAAGCCACCGCAATTTGTTTTTGGCACGCTTATAGTATAAACTATGCTTCGCAGAAGGCGAAAACTTAGTGAGAACGTGACGCCACTGGTGGTAATAGAATGGGAATGTTTTGAGAAATATGACATTACCTGAATCAAAAGAAACAGGTATAAAACAAAAATTACATATGTGCCAAAGTCCAGCTAAGCTTAGTACTCGTCAAACCAAAATATTACATCGCGGGCGCCAGTAGCGCTTATTTCAGTGACAAAAGCTTGCCAGTACGAAAGAAAACAATGCCATGTTTCTTAATCACAATATTTTTTTTCGTTGAAATAAATGCTGCGTGCGCTTCTTTTTCACTGAAATAAATGCTGCGTGCGCCCACATTGTTATTTTTCGGTGTGGTGAATGGCATGGGTGAACATCTACTCATAAAGAAATTTTGTATTTCTCTCGTAAACTCCAATCCAGGTAAGGCCATACACGTTCCCAAACGTTAAAATTTTATCCCCCCCCCCCCCCCGCTAGCATCTCATTCTCACGGAGTTTCAGCTTTCTGCAGTGTGAGCTTGATGCGGGATGAAAAGCCAGGTTTCGTTTCCTCGATTCGACAGGGTAGACACGGATTGCTAGAGCTGCCGTTTGTCAAGTTTGAAGTTTCCCGTAGATGCGTGTCCTCGTCAAGATCTGTCGACAGCGTTCTCGGAAAGAAACGTGCTCGATGCCTTCGATAGAACCCCACGGCTCGAGGCAACGATTTCCCAATTTCTAGCTTTATCGACGCGTCAAGGTTTCATTCCCAGAAAACCGATCGAAAGCAGCTCGACTGAAGTCGCGTTTCCCAACCCATTCAACAAAGTCTAGAAGCGGTTTTCACACCTATAGATGGCGTTCCGTGTCGATACGACGGCATTGAAGAGGAGGTCAGGGGTGCTAAGCACAAGGATGTACAAGGGGCACGATGATTAATAAACACAACCAATACAAGATTTTAATCTAATTTAGTCGAGTAGGTTGTTGTGCTAATTAATGCATTTCTATAAAAAAAGAATTGCGGAAATAAAAGAAGCACACGCAAATAAGACAGGGACAGACGCTGTCTATCTTTCTTGGCTTGTCCCAATCTTATTTGTAGAAATTTTATTTGTAGTAAGATTGTGATGCTTTGTTTTTGTATGCTTTTCCGACCCAACACGATCCCTAAATTATACTTAATTAAATTCAGTATAAAAATTAAGTTATTCTACCAAAATGTTCGCGGGTTAAGAACGAACGTAAACAAATTTTGTCTAACCTCGCGGTTTCCTCTTTTGACATTATCTGTCTTACTGAGACTTGGTTATGTCACGAAATTTTTTATTCACAATATTTTTGTCACATTACACTGCATTTCGTCGGGACCGCGACTATGGCGCCACTGGTCAAAGGTTCGGCGGAGGGGTGCTAATTGCAGTCTCGAGCAAGTTAAAGGCGATCCGCAGAAGTGACCTTGAGACTTGCGACGAGTGCGTATGAGCTTGAGATTTTACTACGCAACCGTTCTAATTACCTTATAGGAAACTAATATTTCCCACCTAAATCGCAGTGCGCACCCTTTATTTCACACTTTGACGCTTTGACAAAGGGAATTGATTTTAGCAAATCCAAAGTGCAAATACAGTAAAACCTCGTTATAACAAAGTTGAAGGAACGGTCGAAATTATTTCGTTATAACCATTAGTTTGTTATAGCCACTGTCCATTTCTTGCCACTATTAGCACGCAAGGAATTATGATTGCTTTGTTAAATCCATTAGTTTGTTATATACCATCTTGTTATAACGAGGTTTTACCGTATATGGCGACTTTAACCTTCCGGGCGTAGACTGGACTATTGGCAGTTTCGATCGTTGTGATTGCCTTGCAGAAAGCAAGGCTTCTTGGATTTTGCCGATTGTCGATTTTTATGGGCTTTCCCAGCACAATGATCTCACGAATGCTGCAGGCAATACACTTGACCTGCTTTTATCGAGCTTCCCTATCGGCACGCTGACGGCTTCGTCACACCCTTTAGTGAAGGCTGATGCCCATCACCCGCCCTTCGAGGTCGAATTCTATTTGCCTTGCTTATCTCGAGAACTTGCAAAATTCATTTATTGTTATCAAAACGGAGATTACTTGAGCCTGTTCAAGTATGTCGAATCGTATACGATTGGTCTGAGCTATATGCTTCAAATGATGCTAATTTTACGGCCAGAGAATTGACGTTGGTTATGAAAGAAGCTATTGACAAAAATGTACCTAAGAAGCTTGTTAAACCTACTAAGTTTCCGAGCTGGTTTTCCAGGGAACCGAAGATTGCTTTGCGGAAAAAGTCTCGTTTTCATGGCCTATTCAAGAGAACGTGCCAGCTAGTGTGGTACGATAAATTTAGCAACTTCCGATCGTTAGCTAAGATTCTGCATGCGCGTGATAAATAAGCCTACGAAAGACACGTTGAAAACAGTTTATACACTGACCCCAAATGTTTCTGGAAATGTGCAAATGGCCAAAACGCGGTCGTTTTCCCAACATTCATCGCTTCGTTCTACTCGTAACGGCGCGGTTTGCTTTGTTTCTTCGCCTAAGGACACCGCCGAGGAGTTTGCCTCATTTTTAGCAGCTGTTACTTGCCGCCCGCTCGTTCCGTGAAATCAGACCGAGTGAATAAACCCACTGAGGTTGACTCTCTCCCAGTTTCGTGTTACTACATGTGACGTCGTCGCGGCGATAAAAAAGCTAAAATCTAAATTGTCGGGTGGTGCTGATGAACATACATGTACGTAACGCGTTACAAGTAACAAGTTACTTGTACCTAGTTACTATTTTCGGTAACGAGTCAACGTATTTAGTTACTTTTTTGGAAAAGAAACGAGTAACGGTATTTAGCTACTTTGAAGGCCAAGTAACGAACAACGGTATCCCGTTACTTTTGAGGAGTAACGTGTACAACACCGCTTAAACGGCCTTGTTTTTATTCTAGGCTGACTATGCGTCTATTGTGACAAAGGCAGATGGGCAACCCGAAAAACAAATAAAGAGTATGACAGTACAGCAACGTATATCGCTGAACACGTCAGTCGAACAGTTCGACTGACGTGTCCAGCGATAAACGTTGCTGTACTGAACTCTACAGCTGGGAATGTCCTTCACCCAGCGAGCACAATCAGGTTCGTTGGTTGAACCTTCTAGAAACGGGTACGGACCGAATGTAAACCCGGAGGTTGCAAACACGGGAAGGCACATAACCCATTACCCGCTGTCCTCAATGAAGGCGCAGTTCTCGAAGATTCACCAGCTCTTCCTGAAGCACAACACTGCCGTTCCTTCGAGCGCGTCGGTAGAACGACTCTTCAGCGTCGCCGGAGATGTATTTTCAAGGAAGCGGGGAAACATAACTGATGAAATACTTCTACAGGCAGCTGCTGCTTAAGGGCAATGACTACTAAACAGAAAACAATAAACCATGAAACAAAAACAGTTGTGTATTTGGTCGTCAAAGTAACGTGGAAAGTAACTCGTTACTTTTGAGGTAACTCACGCGTTCCTTTTGAGAATCGGTAACGAGTAACGTATTTAGTTACTTTTTGAGCGAGTAACGAGTAACGGTAGGTAGTTACTCTTTTTAGGTAACGTGTACATGTCTGTTGACGAAATTCCACTTTTTTATTATTAAAGGCTGCTGTGGGCTGACAGCCCCCGCACTAGCTCACATTTTTAACGTGTCAATGCATTCCAGTATATTTCCGGCGATATGGAAGGAAGCGATAGTGGTGCCCATTCATACAGAGGGCGATGCCTGCAGTTGTGTCAAATTACCGCCCTGTGTCACTTTTTGTGCGGCTTCGCTAAAATATTTGAAAGTCTTCGATAAGCCCACGACAGGCATAGTCTACGATAAGCATTTTTACAATAGACTCTACTTCAGTATAATTTTCTTGTTAAAGTTTTAAACCTCAGGACCCTAATTGACCACCGGAATCGCACGAGATGTGATGTTTTTACAGATACTCTTACAAGGTCGTTTCAATAGTGTCTGATCGTTTGAGTAGCACAAGTACTACGTGTGCCAGCTAAGCACACAGCGACCCTGCGATACGTTTTATTCTGACAAGCAGATTGAAGGGTCACCAATGCATACAATTCAACTTTTTTGCAATAGCCTTGAGCAGCATGATTTCTTTTCCATGCCTTATTTTACTTTGAATACCGAGTTGTGTCTGTTGTTTGTTTTATTATGACTGATGTGTCACCCCCTGGATTTCACGTCTTTGCATGATGGACTAATTTGTGACTTTTATGTGCACCAATATCAAAGCCTTCACGGTGTTTTGGGCACGAAATAAATACCAACACCAATACCAATACTAGCAGTATATGAAAAAAAAAATTATATATATATAGTGTGAATTGGAAGAATGAAACGGCGGAACACCTTATACTGAATTGTACTAAGTTCGGCGATTGAGTAGCAACACGGGCCGAGTCCACCATTTTCTTGGAATGCATAGTAGTGACGATGGAAAGCATCTCCAAGACGTTAAACAGACTACGAAAATGTTAAAGAATGCTTAGGAAGAGCGAGGCAAGGTGAAGATGATAGATTTTGTTGTCGAGAAACTAAGCTGGGAAGCGGCGCCGTACAGTCGCCGACAACGAGGAAGCGTAGGGCTTGGTGAATCCATCTTCTGCCTGCTCCGTAGCCAATCAGATTCCGGAATTAGACGATAACAGTGCCGAATAAGCAATCGAGGCGCGAAAAGGTAATAAGCAACGCCGCGCTTTTTTGTTTTGTTTTCATTTTTATTTTAAGATTTTTAGCGACTATAGCCGACGCATGTGTTCTCATAATTTGGATTAAGTATGTTTACAACACATACAAATTGCAAATAAAACAATAATAAACACAGCAAGAAAAAAATATCTTTGTGATTAGAACATGGCTAGGCGCGAAAGCTTGCAATTCATTATATCGACTCATGGTTGTTCGCAGTTTAAAGATGGTGAATTTTGAGATCGATTTCTTAAGGCGCGACCTCGATCTTAGCACACAAAGCGTCCTACAAGTTTCAAAATTGCAATCATGCATTGCCTCTTTTTTAGCCTTTCAAAGCGTTACCAAACACCCCGATGCGACCTTTTTTCTGATATATTTTTAAAAAATGGGGGCGCGACGCTGTGTTTTGGTAACAGCTGCAAACGAAAAAACACGCGTGATCGGGATTTTGAAACTTTTAGTACCCTTGGGGACGCATAGCCCGAGTTCGCGCCGTAAAAAGACGATCTCAAAATGAACCTTAGTTTCCTTAAAAGCTGGGGTCACGCACCTCCTACGACATACAAAAGACAGTCTGCAAACAGGAGTCACCGCAATATCCGTGGTTCGAATGCCGCGAGCCCAAGTTGTCTCCTTCTTGAACTCATTATCATGCGGCATTCGAAGCACGGATCTCGCGGTGACTCGCGTTCGGATCTGTACCGCAGACTGTCTTTGTATGTCTTAATCATGTATATAAACAGTGTGACACACAAGCTTAAAGAGAACGTGCAACAATTTTTGTGCTTGCGCAAATACCGGTTAGAGACGGATCCCTGACGTTAATGACCTGTGAAACACGCGTTCGTTTTTCACCCCACGTAATAGAAGTCCAGAACAAAATTAAAGAAAACGAGCAGCGTTTCACCCCCTCAACTCGCAGCCAGAACAAGCGGCCACGTGACCTGGAATGGATTATATACCAATGTTGATCATAGCCACGCGCTGGGGTTGGCAAAAGCACCCAAGACCCGATGCTGATTCAAAGACAAACGTTATGGCTCCGTATTGTCGTCGTCGGCGATTGGACACGGGCAATACACCTGGCAGATGCTTCTCGAGCTAGTAATTATCACCGCGCTGAAACTAAATCGAGCGCGCAATGCTCTGGTCTATAATCTATGAACCATATTCAAATATCGTCACTTGAATTGTACGATCCCCACGCTACGTCATCAAATTTTGCAAAAAGTGGACGAAATGATCGCTTTTGTCCTTGATACACCCGCAACAAAGGAGTTTCTTGGCCACTGGCGTTGCGTGCGAGTATCTTAGATTCCTGATTACCCGGTAAAGGCGCTCGTGTAAAGTAGAAAAACGATTCCAACTGAATATCGTTGCACAGCTACTTTAAGGATTGAGGGCTTATCTCCTGCTACACTTTAGCGAGCGAACGCTGGAGAGAGGAAAATGGGAAAAGAGCGCGAAGAGGTTTCCACGGAACTCCTATAGGTGCCCTGAGGAAGTTCCTGAGATGGTCTAAATATGTCGATAACTCACTCTGCGGGCTCTGAGTATCCTAGAAAATCACTAATCATAACGATAAGCCGCAATTTCTTTATTAAGCAAAAATCAAAGATCGCAATACACCAGGTCCTCTCCGGCGATGGAAGAGTATTGTTTCGGCAGCCAGGACGATACGTGACCAATGCAAAACGCGACATTTCGTTGAGATTGCAAACGTTGTTATCATGAACAGTAATGCTTTTGTAGATGATAAGAGCAAATAAGAGTAGTCGAAAATGTTACTTTTTTTTTTCGCGAAGAGGGAACACATCACTGGCAATCATGAATTATGCTTTTTTTTTTTTCGTCTTCACGGGAGTGTTTTGATCGGTCGTCAGCTCTCGAGCACGCAGTTGCTGGGTTGAATCGTAGTCCGGGCTGTACGGACAACAGGTCGATGCGCATCTCCGAGATATCACTGCCTGGTTCCACCGATCGGAGGCGCGAGGATCCTTCGCTTACTTTTGAGTATTGACCGACAGTGGTCCTGGTTTCGGAGACATGCTCCTCCATCGCCGTAGATGAAATCGAAGTGTTGCCATCTTTGATTGCCTTTTTAATAGGAAAATCGGCCGCGTATCAACATGATTTCATTGATTTCTAGGAAGCTTAGAACCAGCAGAGTGAGCAGGGTGTGACATCTGCGCCAATTGCGCCATTTGGACACAAACCCAATTTTCTGCGCCTAGTTGCGCCAAAACGCGAAATCAGCCGAAATGGCGCCACACTGCGCCAAAGTAACTCATGAACTAAAAAACGTTTGCGGCGACGCTAGATTAGCAGGAAACGGAAGCGGTTGGCAACATTCAATCTCGTTCGTCGTAGTGAAGTACACGGCACGGGTACAGGGTGGCGCAAGCAACCGCAGGATTCCTCGCAGGAGTTCGAAGATTTCAGCAGCAGTACCTCTTCTCTAGCCATGATGCGTGGTCGTTTCCCGATTTTCCTACTATTTTTCGCGTATCATTTGCATCCGGCTACGGGTGGGCTCAGTCACGCGGTCTCTGCTGTCTGGTCGCGGGAGGTGCGACGTACGAGCTATCAAGATGAGCAAGTATTATTTTTGCGTTTTGAGTAAATCTTTTCTTAGAAGTGCTATTGAGTGCCTCCATTGGTAATTGTTCATTCGTGTCCGTAATCTCCTCGTCAAAATGGACGGCGCCGTCGCCGTGAGTACTTTCGGGTTATCCCAGACGTGCTTCCAGTGCGTGAACAATCAAATGAATCGGTCGCCACCCGTCTTCAGCGTGCATGTGCTGCTCATAGTTTTCTCTTCCAATTCACTTTTTACCTTGGGACTCACGATGGGGAGTTTTTCCTATTTGCACGTGCTTTCTACGAGCGTCCGATCGATGTCTGTTTGTAGTAAACCGGGAGGCACTCACTTGATCGAATGACGTTTCAGGGAAACGCCCATGCGTTTCACCCGAATGACGCTTTAGCTAAATAATCGGACGCAGCGGAAGCGGCGTTTTCAGGCGGGCCAGAGCGTATGGGTCTACATTTTGCCATGCAGGCGCCGTGGCCTGTCGCCGCGAAGCGGCGGCGCAGCGCGGAGAGAGGTCGGGGTTACGAAATGAACGCGCCCCCGCTATCTCGTTAAAACGTCAATTCGCTGGAAAACGCCGCTGTGCTAGCGAAAACGTCATTCGCTCGTAGCGATATGTAAACCACCGTGCTTCCCTGTTCATGCTCTCGAATCCACCGCTTTAAAAAGCTTTGCACTCATACTGCGCTTTGGCACCAGTACGTATAAGCTTGAGGTACCCAGTGCCCGCCTAACTTTGCAGCAAGTTCCTTGTGTCTCTTGTCCTCATCAACGCGCGACTGACTCGGGCTTCCTTTTCGCTCTTTTTTCCTTTTGTATCTATCTTGGTACGAATGGCGCTGAGTGAGCTGCCATTGGAACCAGAGGTGGAAAAATATACGACGAAACTGAAAATTCAGATTTGTGTGATTTAAATCGGTATGTTTAGTTATTTGGAAATTTCTGATGCGCTGCTCTAACATTTTCTGCTCCTACTCTGCTCCAAACTGTAGACTTTTTCATGCAAGTGGTTGCTCCAAGATGCGTGACTCCGCTGCTCCAAACCAGAATTTTGTGCTTCCAAGCTGCTTCAAAATCCAGATTTTCCTCGCTCCACACATTGCTCCAAAACCTGTTTCACCTGTCTGACCCCTGAGTGAGTTATCACCATGTTTAGGCGATCTCGAAACACTCCTCACCACACCTTTAACCTGTCGCCGACCATATTGAATTCATGCAAAAGCAAACTACCCATCCACGCGTGTAGTTTTCCCGGTCTCAAAATGTATTTTGATAGCAAATTTGAGAAATGTAAAAACATGTTTGTCTGTTTATTTCTTTCTGCTTCAATTCAGGGGAAGGGAAAAAAAAGGGGGGGGGGGAATAACGCATTCTTTTGCAATTACAAAAAAAAAATATATATATATATTAGACTATCGGTACCAAATTTAGCATTTCCATATTGCGCTGTTGAGAGAAGTACTTTGGGGAAGATTATAATAGGAAGCACAAAAACGAATGAAAGTTCAGATTTATATCATTCTTCTAGTTTCGCAACTATGGACTCTAAAACTGAAAAATTTTCGAACGACCAAATGAATATTTGTTGCAGGTAAGTATATACTCTCTGATCCGCTAATACATATAAAAAACATGCAAAAAAAAAAAGGCAAATGTTAATTATTTTAACTTTTGTGCCGGTGTTTTAGTCAGAAAATCTCAACCCACATTAAAAAATGCGAAGTCAGAGCTGGAGGAAGGCTATTGTATCCGCACCACTATAGAAGCAAACCAAGGCATTCAAAGTGCATTACACACACAGCGGATCCCGTTTCTATTCAGTTACTTCTCCGTGTGATCACTTTTTGTAAATGGGGACAATAGAATACAATGCGAAGTTCAACAACTTCTTTGGGGGACAAGTATAATACATCCATGAATAGGAAGCGAAAACAAAAGTGTAAGCCCCCCATTATTTTACTCACAATAGAACAACACAACCCAAAGCTAAGCGAGGTAAAAAGCTTGCAGTTACACAACAACATAGAAGATAAATTTAGATAAACAGTTATTCTCAAAACCTAAGAAGAAAGTTTAGTTATATCAATAGATTATTTACTTAATTAAATATATCAATTACCTACGCCACAATTTTAGCTGCATTTTCAGTTTAATAAGTATGCGCTGCGCTGTATTATATTTATAAAGTTTGCTCAGAAGCATGTATGCAAGTGAGGAAAAAGAACAACGTAACTACTCAGTGCGCTGGTACAATTACCATTCTTCTCGTTTTTACAAGTACGCTATGAGACCGGAAAAAAATCTGTAAGAACTATTTTTATGCATAGGCTCCTTTTTAATTCCATTTCGATGTCTCATTTATTGAGGGTAAATGTTTGAAAACGTAGTGGAACTGCTCATCTGGAAATTGTAACGTGCATCGCCCCAGAAAGATTAAACCACTAATGAACTCCCTCCTGCAATACGAAACACCCATTAGAGAATGTACTCCCCTGCAATACGAAGGACCCATCAGAGAATGCATTCTAGAGTGGATCCGCCGAATTCGCTTTGAAAAAGACAACACTTCTTAGTACGAAAAAATATAATAACCTTTGTTCTTGCCCCCCCCCCCCCCCCACCCCTTAAAACAAACAAATATTTCTGGCACGTGTGGGCTTAACACCAACGCATAAACTGAATAAGCCAATGTGTCTTTCACATTGCGAATGGGTCTTTCACGGGATCCGGTCAAAATGGTCCCGGTCAAAATGGTCCCGGTGAAAATGGTCCCGGACAAAATGGTCCCGGACAAAATGGTCCCGGACAGAATGGCCCCAACTGCCAACCCGGACAAAATGGTCCCAGCGTGGCATTATTTATTTGCTGTTTGCAGGTTTTTATATTTTCTACTCTTGATGGATATTAAAGACCTAAAAAATAGTTTGGGAAATACTCTTCCAACGCAACGCTGACCCTTTTTTATTTTAACTAAATTGCAGTGAAGTGGTTGGGCCAATGTACAATAGATCAATACTTATATTCAATAAAAAACGGTACGAAAAAAAAACGGGAAACAAGTACGACGGATACAGAGACACATCGTTGGCATAGTCGAATAATAAACAGGGCGAAAAAAAGTCGGTACAAGTGCGAGGCGGAAGCGCGGTGCCTCTGTATCCCCGTTGTAGGCCCTCTTTTGCACTTTCTTTCCTTTCAAAACAGTGCCCCAAAAATGACCTCGACTGGTATCGGCCAATATGGTCGTCGGGCATGGCAAAATGTGTCACACGATTGGTTCGTCACAAAACTTGTGTTCTTGCTAGCACTGTAAATGCGCGTGGGCCACAAAATAAAAGGAGCGACGCGAAAGCTCCATAGCTCTGTCCCTTGGTAAACTGCGAGACGTTGTGAAGATTGCTGCTTCGTCTCCCCGCAACCAACTCCTTGGCGAGTAAGGTGAGTACGCGCGAGCACCAGCGAGTCTCAACGACCTAGTCATCGATGGTGTGTGGAAGACGACCGCGGGATTATCACCTCAGCCATTCCTCATCTACGATAACGGACCCCAAGCTCGCTCGAGAATCGTCGCTTTTGCCACAGCGGAATGCTTACGGTTGCTTTGTCAAAGCGATACTTTCCTTATGGATGGCAACTTCGCCATGGCTCCGAGGTTGTTCCTGCAGATATATAGGTTCTACACGTCCCGTCGGGAGAAACCGCAGTGCCAGTGGTCTACGCTTTTATGAAGAACAAAACCCAAGACTCAAACGAGGAACTACTGAACGCAATGTTTGCTGCTGCGGAAGCCACCACCGTAACATCACCAAATCCAGGTCTTGTCATCACCGATTTTGGAGACAGCTGCTATGAACTCTGCACGTGCTGTGTTCGGAGATGTCACCACAAGAGGATGCTATTTTCATATTCGCCAAGCACATGGTGAAAAATTCAAGAGCGGTCTCTAGTTCCCTTTATAAGGAGAGCGACGTCTTCGCCTGTTTGTTGGCATGATGAATAGACTGGCATTCCTCCTTTTGGACGACATCGCACGCGGCATTGAGTTTTTGCGGAATACAGCTCCTTCAGAAGCGGGAAATTTGCTTGATTACTCCGACAGCACCTATGTCACTGGTATGTTTCGCAGAGTTCTCACAAGGAATGGAATGGTGAGACTCCGAGGATGTGCTCCTAAAATTCCTCTGAACATTTGGAACATGCACGTTGCACCGGATATTGTTTCTAAGCTCGATATCGCTAATCTGAAAACAGGTTCTGGAGATAGAACGATATTGATTACACACGTGGAATGTATCAGTAGAAATCAAGAATATTTGAGAAATAGAGCTACGTGGTAAAGGGGATTTAAAATTTGTTTCAAATGATTATAATGAAAACGTTGATATTATCCTTGAACGAGTGTCGAAATAAATTTCACCAAACTATTTTGTCCTATTAAGAGCGCTCAAAGTATTGATAAATTCACCTGGGACCATTTTGTCCGGGTTGACACTTGGGACCATTTTGTCCGGGACCATTTTGTCCGGGACCATTTTGACCGGGACCATTCTGACCGGGACCATTTTGTACTAAACCCGTCTTTCACATTGCAGGGGACTTACATGTCGGTAATTGAAACCAATAGGTAGCATCTCAAGGCAGACGTCAAACAACAATAAAAAATTCAAATAGAAGGCAAATACAGCGAGTCAGCAGGGCGGCTTTTGCGAGCGTCACCAAATCGAGTGTATCAATCATTGAGAATTTCAGAGAAAAGTAAAAATTCCCAAACAAAAAAGACAGCGTCACCGAGCAACTCATCGGTCATTCCGCTGCTGTAATGCAAGTGGCCACACGAAGCGTTAAGAACCGCGCAAAACATTAAGAATATTTTTTTCTTCGTTCGTTTCGCGTTATACAACTTTTTCCGGCACTTTTTTTCTTTTCCTGGGGCGGGGGGGGGGGGTTTACCTATAAGTTTATCTTTAAGTGCTGCTTTAGAACAAATGCTACAACGTTATTAACTCACGAAATCCTGATACTCACCCTCCTCGATCAAAACGCACCTGCAGTGATGAATTTTCCGACTCTCTGCACGAGCCATTTCATAGGAGCTCTATTGAGTCTTCCCTTATAACATTACGCCGGTTTCCGCACTGTAACTAAACTCTAAGCAGTCCGGCCTCTGCTTTCACGCAAAGCACTTGAGAGAACCAATGGCTGCAATCTACGAAGGGCGCTCGGGGAATGATAAAACAAAAAAATGCATTAAGACATAATAAAAAATTATATATATAGCGTGCGCTGTGACACTGAGCACGACGTTTCACGTGAATACGTAACACTGACGGTCATGGCGCACACCGCTTTATTTTAAGCCCTAGACATATTTCCAACCTCGTCGTTCGCCGAGCTCGATTCGTATTTTGGCTCTCCCAAGAACTAAAGGAAAAATAGACGCGGCTGAGATTTTAGTCTCATAATCGATTCGCAGCCCAGCAGACTGTGGCTTTAGCCGATGAAAACGCCAAAAACTGAACCCCGCGAAGCAAGAAGGCTGAACATGATAGGCCGGGCCACGCATTCCTTAGGCTCCCGGTGACTGCAGGAGGAAGCGAAAAAAGATCGCGTGGAGCGAGGCAGCAATCTGTGATCCCGCATGAGACAACTTCAGGGGCTCTTTAAAGGGACGATGCAACGATGTTTGTACTGTGCGCAAATACTGCTTAGAACAGATCCCTGACGTTAATGACCTGTGAAACACCTGTTCGTTTTTCTCCGCTCGTAATGAACGTCGCAGAAAAAAGTAAAGAAAAACAAGCAGCGTTCACCACCCTCAACTCGCATCCAGAACAAACGGCCACGTGATCTGGAGCAGATTATATGCCGCCACTGTTGATCATAGCCACGCGCTGGGGTTGGCGATGCACAGGATACGCGCTGAGTTCCGGACATTGTTATGGTTCGGCTATTGTCGTGATTGCAGTAATTGAACACGGGCCGCTAAACGAATGCTTCTCGAGCTATCAATTATCACGAGCCCAAATCGAGTGTCCACGCAATGCTCGGCTCCAATCTACGAGCCGCATTCAAATATCGTCACCGGGTGGTACTTCGACCGCCCAGCTACGTCATCGAGTTTTGCCAAAAGAGATTGAATAAAAACCCTCACTTTTTGTCCTTGAAATTACACCGCAACAAAGCAGTTTCTTGGCTGAATATTCACTGGCGGCCATAGCTGTATGCGCGACTGCTGTGCGCGTGCTGACGGCGAGACTTCCACAGTTCTTTTTTACCACGTGCCTTCCGCGCCATCGAGATTACCGGTCTCAGCAGCCTAGTAATGTAAGCTCGTTCTGAGCGTGCTCTCTAAACCACGACCGGCTTGTGCTCTAAACATTGCCCTCAAATATGGCGTCCCATTAATATCTCTTATAAGTCAGCGCGCTGTTGACAAACACCCACATTTGCATTCACCAGGCGTGGGAACTGCACATGCGCCGTGCTGACAGCAGCGCTACCGTAGCGGCGTGACGTCGGAACCGCCTGTTGCGTGTAGAGAACAGACCTGAGAAGTAATCCGTTACAAGAACGAATTACTTGCAATCCGTTACTTTTTTCAAGTAATTTTGTAATTGCCACGTTACTTTATTGCGGCAGTAATTTGTAATGTAATTTCGTTACAAATATTAGTCACAGTTAACTTAAGCTAATCGTTAGCTTTTTTTTTAAATATGAACATAAGGAAGAAATTTGAGCAATATGAGCAAACAAGTCAGCAGCATAATAGTAGCAAGTTCAACAAAATAGAAAACATCGAGAAAGAGGAGAATAACCGAAAAGAAAACAAGATAGTTTTGTATGACTGGTCACTAGAAAGACAAAAAAGAGTGCAAGGCATATACAAATATGCGAAAAAACAAAGATCAAGACGACAACGCCGAGTATAGGCGTTGTCTTGATCTCCCTAGCGGAGGTAAACGCTGCTACTGGAGCATGCGCACCGCTGCAGCTTTTTGTCTGCACAATTGCAGGGGTCATATCCGGTCGCCCTTAGCTAGCGGGATGGCGGGTGTGGTTGCAGGTCTCGCTGCCTTGTCAGCTTACAGTTGAACGGAGTGCACCTCTACATTCCTTTCCCTAAATACAATATTTTGTTTTTACAAGGACTACCATAATGCGGGCGTATGAGAAATAGAAAGTAGTGTTGCGGAACATTTATGAAAACATCAAAGTTGTTTCCATTGTTTCCTCAATAAGTGTACGAAGAAAAGTAACGTGAAAGTAATTTGTAACGCAACGAGTAAAGTAATCCGTTACTTTTCAGCGAAGGCAATTTATAGCGGTAATTCATTACATATTTGATGTTCCATCATTTGTAATTGTAATCCATTACATTTATCAAGTATACAGGCACAAGTCTGGTATAGAACCGCGTCACATGGGGACGGGAATGAAATTAAACGAGACGCCCGCCCGGGAGAAGCGTCGACCCCCGGCACAAGCGGCCGCCAAGGTCCATAAACAACAAGGGGCCGGTGGCGTGAGGCCGAAGAGCGTCAAGCCCCACTTGCCGAAACGTTTGGAGGCGCGCTCTCTTGATTTCCCCCGAGCTCGAATCAGAGCCGCAACTCGCCGAAATGTTTTCGGTCTCGTGTGGAGAGGCCTCGCTCTACCCCACGGGAACCAGTAATCCGCTGCGCGTCCGTTTCGTCTCGTCTCGTATATATACAGCACGTCAGAGTACTTCTTTTTATCCTCTTAATACGGCGACGCGTCTTTCTCGCCAGCAATGTGTAAAAATGTAAACATACTTTTTTTTTTCATGCGACCAAAAAGATGTTCTGAGTTGTTTTTTTTTTTTTTTTGCGAAGCATTTGTTTTAAGGAATGCGCATATTTGTTATTATTTTCCACATGACACACCAAGGAACGATTTGTGTTGTAGTTAGATGGAAAGAGCAATTGAGAAAAAGAAACAAGAAGACAGGCCGTTCTTCGGCACTAAGGATTCATAAAAGGGACAACTGGCCTTCTGCGGAGAGCTTTCAGCTCCGGCATAATATACTAGACCACAGTCGTCTCGGCTAAATACTTTAATGATTTATAATGTTTGACTTTCACGTGCAAAAAAAAAAAAAGAGTGACACGCTAGACCAAGTGTTTTATTAAACAAATTAAAAAAGCGAAAAAAACCGGGTATTTCCTTTGTTTTCGCGTATTCAAGACGCTATAAAGCTCGTGACATGACCGGCTACAGGCAAAATAAATATTCCTTATTGAGGTACTAATCTGTTCATCCGGAATGTAATGATCAATTATTCCGACCGCAGTCCCGCGCCGCGGACCCTATGCCTTTACTTGATGGCAACCGTTTTTTCATTTAGCACACAGAATGTATTATGAGTACATCTCTCTGCCGGAGTTATAATCAATTTTATAGGAACCGCCGAAAGAGTAAGCATAATCACCAATATAATATTAATGAAGATGAACAGAACATTTCAAACTTCGGCTGTCTCCCGAGCTGTCGCCGTTCATTCTGATCATTATACATATTAATGACCAAATATTAGAAGTAGTGCCTGAAATCCCACCAAAGATTGCTGCGTTTAATTTTGTTACCTCAATTGTATTTTATAGGATAAATAAAGCGTTATCGAAAACGTTATTTCTTACAAAAAATGTTTTAAGATAAAAAAAAGATTTGAACTATACAACATTGCGCTCCTGGGAAATTAATAAATGCATTTCGAGGGCATTGCTTTGTGACTACACATTTTACATACATATTTTCTTTACATAAATAAAAAGTCGTTTTCGAATAATAGTTGGTTCGGCACCTTCCGAATGTGAGATTACTTAAATTTATGGTCAAGCTAATTTAAATAAAATTCAGAACCTTAAAAAAATTAAGTCTTCGCCAGTACTCCAGCGACTCTAGTACCGTCAATAAACGGTACAAGAGTCGTTGACAACTTAATTAAGAACAGCAGGGTGTGGCGTATCATGTTACACGCGTCTTGCTTCGTGATTGCTTCTTTTGCGCTCTAATCCCCTAAATCCGGAATCTGATTGGCTGCGGAGCGAAAATGACACGCTCGGGACTATCGCCACGACTGCGCTGGGGCACTGCATGGGCCTGACGTTTCAACGTGGCCAGTGCCGCACCACAGGGAGTGATTATATGAGTTTCAAGATATTATCAGCACCGTCATTGGCCGAGCTCTCTCCTTAGGGTGCAGCGACTGGTTCTCTCGACTGCTTAGCGGGAAAGTAGACGCCCCAGATCTCCCAGAGCGTATACGGCGACGAGTTCTATTTCCCCTTTACTTCCGCATTTCCGGACGTATAAGACGACCGGCACCACGAGCAGTCGGCCGAGGAGTCCATCCATCATATCCCTCAAAAAAGTGGGATCGATTTCGGCGTTACGTACAGATGCGCATCCGGGCCGGGGAGACCGCGAGGGCAGCGGCGCAACCCCCCCCCCCCCCTTAGCGATATAGCGATTAATAATAATCTTGGGTGGCTGAAAAAAAAAAAACTGCTAAAAGTTAACGATGGCCCCGACGGTTTTCATAAGACATACCCTCCATAAATCCCTTCCGGGTTGTTTACTTTGAAATCCCAACTTCCAAAAGGGTTACGACTATATTTGTTTTAGTGTTCTCAACTCACTCGGAGAAAATCCCCAGATGGTTCCACTGAGCTTGTTGTTGTTTCCCGGACCTTTAATGAGCCGCATCCACACTACTCGTACATCATACAAAAAGACACGCTGTTAGCTTCAGATATAATGACAGAAGTGGTTGCGGAGATGCCTCAACCATGTTCGAATCATGTTTTCTTGATACGCATGAAAGCTTCGAACACGTTTGCCGGCAGCTTCTGTATGACCAATCATGCATGATCAGTGTGACCCCGGTCATAAACCGAATATCGGTGTATTTGGGCTAACTAAATTCTTTTAGTTACTATAATATTTTCGTCCGAGAAAATAATACGCACTTTCAGTTCACCGATTAGTCGACAACTTGTCCTTATCGATTCTTTTCGTGCAGCTCGAGTGTTTCGTAGCTCAAGCGTGGAAAATTTATTTTGTGGTATCGAAGGCTCTTCTACGAATGCCTGGGATTTATATTTCTTAGTTTAAAAAAAAGCAATATACCTTTTAGACACGACAGTTATAAACAGCTGCTAATGATACGTTTAGCTGGTGCACCCTCTTCGTTTTCTTACTTAAATTTTGGCCCCTCCACTATTGTCAGTACGCACAGTTTAATAATACGAGCTTTGGTTTGGCGGTCACAGGATAAGCAGCCGTTTTCATTCCATTTGGTGCAAACAAGATACAAAGTACTTTCAAGTTCGTCTAGAAAGTGCGCGTCTCGTGCTTTTTTTTTAATGCGAATAGCATTCTTTGGATACTTCACGCACTTTTCGTCTATCTATGTATCTATCTATCTGGCTATCTAACCTCTTACGCCGCGGGTCGATAAATAAATAAAAAAGACCGGCGCCGGCTGGGATTCGAACCGTTGACCCTTTGATCAGCAGGCAGACGCGCTAACCACAGAGCTATGAAGGCTTTTTTTTTATGTAAAAGGACGGTTATTTACATGGATAAAAAAGCTGCACAGAACAAATTCAGAGCGTCTCAGTAGGAGGACGACCTAGCACATTCATAACTTCCAACAGCCGAGCTGTTTGGCATTTGCAGGCGTGTACGTACATAAGGGAACTTGGATGGCCTCCATGCCTAAGCGTTTTTAGCGCTTTGCAATCGCGACTTCCACACCGCCCAGCACTCTAGGTCAGGCTGTAGCGTGGCCTCTATCAGGGAGTCAACATACATGAAGCCGTCAATGAAGTGGCGCCATGCCGGCTTGCCCCCTCCACCACATGCAAGTGATCGGTCCTCGACCTCCATAGTGACTGCAGCCCAAGCAGGGCAAGGACTTCCCAGGCTCTGCTGTTCGGACCTGACCCGAACTCTAAGAATTTCACTTTTTTCCAGGTCATATACATGTCTATCCGCAGCACAGCTCTAAGTTCGGCCCAAAACAACTCTGCATTTGTACAGTACAGAAAAACGTGTTCAAGGGTTTCTGGCACCGGGCAGAGCGCGCAGTTTTGAGACCAAGGTACAAAAAAACCCTTCTTCGCCGACCAAGTCTTCACGGGTAACACCTCCCAATGAAGACGTACGAAAAAATTCTTTGTCCCTACTCTCACTGGGTATCGCCGAAGACGCTGGAAGACATCGGACTTAATGATACTTCCGGCACTCATTCGGTACAAAGGAGGCGGCGTCAGGGAATCAAGCGTATCCCAGTACAATTTTTTCTTTTTCACCTTTTGAAGATACTCCCTTGAGTACCTTGTTTCGAAAAACTCTATTGCGGCCGCTATTTCTTTGTAAAACTTTAGCACCCGGGACCGGGCAGATACTGATACATCCTCTATCCAGGATCTCAAGAAGGAGCCTCCAAGATCTCTGAAGGATGACAGAATCAGGCAGTTCTTCTGATCCCTAAAGAACAAGAAACGATGAACCAAAAGTTTCAGTTCAACATTCACCAAACCGATCCCGCCCTTCTTTTGGCTTAAAAAAGGTTGTTGCGTCGCATGCGTTCAAAGTTAGACTCCCAGACAAAGGTCGCGAATAGGCGTTGAACTTTAGCAATGTCAAGGGACGCACACGGCACTACCTGCGCTGTGTACCACGCGGTCGGAAAAAGAACAGAGTTGCAGACGTAGGCCCGATGCATCAACGAGGTGTGCCTACCATAACAGTCTATCGTTTTAGACCGCAAGCGGAGTAAGTCCACACCGCCACGGCCCGTGCTTAGCTGCTCAGCATCTAAGCATACACCCAGATATTTTGATACACTCGATGTCCATGGGATGCCAAGAAAGTTCTCGGGCTTGGAGTCCCAGTGGCCCAGCCAGGCACCCGCAGATTTATCCGGGTTCATTTCTGCGCCCGAGGCTGCGCAGAAGTCACTTATGTGCTGCACAACTTCCTGCACTTGAGCTGCCGACGAACACACCACCGCCACGTCGTCTGCATACGCCAGGACTTTAACCGATCCTGACGACAAGGCCAGTCCCTTGATGTTCGCATCACTGATAATAGTCCTGCAGAGTGGCTCAAGGTAGAGCGCGAACAAGATCGGCGACAGCGGACAGCCTTGTCTCACCGATCTGCTCACAGCAATGGGAGCTGTCTTGTTCCCGTTTACGAGCAGGCGGGTTGAGATGTCACTGTAGCATAGCTTCACGTACTGCAGTAAGCGCGCGCCAACCCCGCAGGCCTCCAGGAGCGAGAAGAGAAACGAGTGGCACACTCTGTCGAATGCCTTGCAGAGGTCGACCTGCAGCACAGCCAGCGGGCACTGCAGCACCTGCGCAGTCTCGCACACTATGCGCATTGCGTGCAGGTTTGTGGCGATCGTTCTTCCTTTGACGCCGTATGTCTGGTGGTCGCCGATGATGCTGCGCAGCCCGGACTCCAGCCGCTTAGCAAGAATCTTGGCCAAGATCTTATAATCGCTGGTCAGCAGGCTGATCGGTCGAAAGTGACCTACTCCCAGCGGGCCCACGACGTGCTTCTTTGGGATGAGGACGGTGACCGCCTGACGCATCGACGGCGGCAACAGCCCTCTGCGCAGGATGTCGGCGAAGACATCCCGGAGGATCGGGGCCAGTTGCTCCGCAAAAGTCTTGTAAAAGAGGCTCCCAAGGCCGTCCACGCCAGGCGACTTGCGAGGGGCCAGCTCCTTGATGGCTCTCTTAACTTCGTCCACATCAATCTTTCTGTTGATTTGCTCTCTTAGCTCCTCCGATATTCGCGGCATCGGTCCTCCGTATTCCCCACTAAAGCTCTCGTTCTCGGCCGCTGTGAGCAGCGTGGTGTATGCTTCCACAAAAGCGGCCTCAATGTCCTCTCGCCGCGTCACCACGTCCTGGCCTACATGTAGCTTGGCAATTCGGTTACGGCCCGCATGCTGTCTTTCCCGTGTTTTAAAAATCTTCCGGGGCTCTTCGTCTCTTTCCAGGGTGAGCGTTCTGCTGCGAATCATTGCGCCCTTGTATTCTTGCTCCAGGAGCTCGAGGATTCGGCCCTTGCACTCTTGGATGTCGTCCGTGAAGACTCCGGGCGTCTTGTTCTCTTCAACGATTAAAGTGCGAAGGGTCTGCACCAAGGAGCGCTTTTTTGCCTTCTTGCAAGCCGCTCTCTCCTGGCTGAACCGATAGGCAGCCAGTTTGACGTCTTGCTTCAGTTCTTCCCAAATTACCGCATCTACGACTTTCCCGTCGCTTTTTTTCCTAATAATCCCTTCTAGCTCGGCACGCAGCACCTCATCCTCGAGAAGACTTTCATTTAACTTCCATCCGCTCCACCACGACGACGGGTTCTTCGGACGGGCGGCCTTTCCCACGGCGACCGTCACAAGGGCATGATCCGAGAAGGCCAGCGGTTGAACGTCGTATGCCGAGCTACCTGCCGCGAGCTCACTCGAGACGTACACGCGGTCCAGCCTTGCATGGCTGCTTCCTTGCCAGTGGGTATACTGTAGACATGGACCCGCAGCACATTCCTGAACATCTTGCAGGTCAAAGTCGCGCAGGAGTTTTCGAAGTTCCCCGCGGCTCACATCCGACCGCAGCCCCCTTGAGCAGTCTGCCGCGTGCAATACGCAGTTAAAATCGCCCGCCATTATTGTTTTGCATGGCGTGTCAACGTATTCACGGAGAGCGATAAAAAACTCTTTTCGCTCAGCAATGTCGTTTGGTGCGTATACAGAGACCAGCTTATGTAGTTCGCCCCGGTACAAGACTTCTACTGCAGAAATACGACCGTTATGATCGGTTTCCTGTTCAGGGCAAATCTCAATGCCTCTGCCCTTCCGGATCAAAACGGACGATCCGCCGCTGTGCGCGTTAGCTTTGGAAGAAAAGCACTCAAAGTGCCTTCTCATGAAGTATGCCAAGGATTCCACCTGCTGCTCAGTCCCTAGTTTCGTTTCCTGAAGCATGGCCACATCCACATTTTTTTGTAGAAGCAAGTTCAGTACCCACTGCTTTCTTCGTTGGGCTATGAGGCTCACGCAGTTAAGGGTGGCAATCTGCAAGACTTTCATTGCTTCGGTGACGTGGGATGGCTAGCCCGTTGCAGGCAAACGAAACCATGTTCCAAAACCACCCTAAGGGATGCTAGCAAGCAGAGGCCGAAGCCGGACGTACCTAAGGCGGGGGTGACCAGTCCGCCGGCGCTCTTCCGAGGGGATGCGCGGCTTGGGGTTGAACCGCTCTTTCCTTGCCAACGCCGAGCGCCACTTGAAGTCCTTGCGCCCAGCGGCGTTGCCGTCCTCTGGATACAGGTCGCCCGATTTCTGGAGAGCGTCGTCATCGGCTCCCTCCATGTCCGACTCAATTTCGGTCAGAGAACCGTCCGTTGCCTCATCCGGCTCTGGGTCTTGAACTTGCGGGTCACGGTTGCTCTCCTTGTTCTCGATGGTGATTCGCGGAGCTTTGGCCGGGGGCCGGTCAGGCGTGCTGCTGGAGTCACCCTCTGCTGACGCCTCTATTGCGGTTGTTTCCGCAGGCCGTGTTGCAGGGACGGGGCCGGGGTTTTCGGGCACGGCGCTGCTCGCGGCTGCCTCAGCCTCTTCTTCATCCATTGCGTGTTCGTCGAATTCCCCGCTGTGGCAACTTCCGTCACCGCTGCGTAGGTGCGAGCGCAGTTCTCTTTCTCGTGCCCGACGCGGTTGCACTCCTCGCACCGGGGAACACGGCAGTCCCTTCGGATGTGGCCCGTCCTCTTGCACCGAAGACAGAGGGGGCCCTGCCGGGAACCAAGACGAGCACATTGCCTCCTTGCACACGCAGCTGGTGCGGGAGTTTGTCTTTGGTGACGCCGTTCTTGAGGGTCATCTTTACGAACCGCGTGGTGGACTGCACGCCCGCGAAGCCGTCAGCTCTCCACGTGTCGCGGGTGACCTCGCTCACCTTTCCGTACTGCTCGAGCGCTCGCCGCACCGAGTCGTCGCTGACGTGGAAGGGGAGCCAGTGAAGCTTGAGGCGCACCTCGCCGTCGTTGGGATCCACGACGAGACACTTCTTGCCTTTTACTTCCAGCTCCCGGGCGTCTAGCAGCTTCCGTGGTGCATCCGGCGACTGGAACGTGAAGAGCCAGACGTGGTTCATTTGGTACGCCCCTCCCGCTTTTAAAGCGGGAAGGACGCCCAAGCGATGCAGTTCGTTCTTAAAATCTTCAATCCTGTACGGGCGTCCCGTAACGTCGGCATGAAGAAGCACCGAATTCAAAAACATATCTCCTGATGGCAGGGGAGGCAGTACGACGCGATACGATTCTGAGGATGATTCAGCTAAGATACCACGGCCGTTCCCGGCCGCTATCACCGCTCCTTGGGAGCCCATGATCCTGCGTCCGCTCGAGACGAAAGCCGGAAACAGAATGCACAGAGCTATGAAGGCAGTCATTCAACGCACTCTAAACACTTGTTTATATCTTTACCATAGGACGCGCTTTACAGCGCTGTCACAGCTACCGGTGCGCGCGGTTCCATGCACGAGGGCTCATTCCGCTCTCGTGAGGCTGAGCACGGCCGCTAGCTCACCCTCTCCCGCGCTCGGGAGAGGGTGATGTAGCGGCCGTGCTCAGCCTCACGAGAGCGGAATGAGCCCTCGTGCATGGAACGCGCGCGCACCGGTAGCTGTGACAGCGCTGTAAAGCGCGTCCTATGGTAAAGATATAAACAACCGTTTAGAGTACCGTTGGTTGAGACTAGCTGAGACGCCAGAAAGTCTGGTCGGTACCATTTTGAGTGTTTGTGCGTATGGCGCGTGCTTTGCTCGCCTTCCTAAGTGACACAAACGCACGTGCTGGGCTGCGGAGATCGTGCGCAGGGCTGTGAAAGTGTCAACAAATTTAGAATCGCCTCAAGAGTGGGCTGGCGTATCTAGAGTGTGCCGGCCACCTGACGAACGCGCATAACTCCGCACCGTTTGATGCTATTCGCATTAACGTAGATAATCATTCCCAAAGGATGGGTTCTGCTGTTTTCTTTTTCTTTCAACTAGACATAATTGAGTGTTTTTACGCTTAAGTGCGAGCCATTTAAATCTGTTAATATAACAAACCGCCCGCTGTACACCCGTTAAGGACCGTCTACATACACAAGTAAAACGTGGTCCACTCCACGTCCACGGCAAACTTGGTGGCCAGATATGACGTCAAGTTCGCCTTGCAGGCGTTACGTGTTTGTATGGGCTGCCCTTTAATTAACCTAAATAAATGACTCAAGCAATTATCGGGACGCGCTTCACAAAATTTTGCTATGCTCATGGCAATTTAAAGTGTCTATGTGGTTTTCACATTTACGTCATTGCTCCATCTTGGTTGTTATTCCTACTTGTTCTTGCTGGGGAGAACGAATTGGGTGGTGAGAAATGTAAGCTTCAGAAGGTAACGCGGTCAGCATCATGGCCACCACAATGGCAGCAGATGGGACCCCAATGCAAAGCCATGTAGCGTACTTCAGAAATAGAACAAGTTGCACTCAAAACATGAAGTAGCATCATTACCATTTATTTAGAGTAGACGTTGTTCTCCGAGCCGGCTCTGGCGTTCTGTGGAAAGCGGAGGTTTTCGCTGTATGCTGTCGGTGCGCGTTTAACCCTAAATCTTATTTCTTTTTTTTTTTTTTTTTTTAGAAAGCTGCTCTAGGCAATTTAAAACGTCTGTCAAGATCAATTTATATAAAAGTAGATATTTCGCGCTCGTCACAAAATGTTCCGAGCTGGCATGTCATGTCCATAGAGACTGAGAAGTAAAGTATGCTAAATAGGAAATCCGGGTAGCATTCACAAAAAAAAAAAAAAAAAACTCGAGGAATGGCAAATCTTGGCGTCTAAAGCTCATCCGGACAAGGGGATCTAATCATTGAAATTCAAGTATGAGAAGCCTCGAATTCCAACAGAAAGATAACGTTGGAACTCAATCCCAGGCAGCACGCCGACACTGGGCCAGCGTTGGGGGAATATTGCTCGCAATATTGGGCCAGTTTCATGTTTTGCATCACGACCCAGTATTGGGAAAATATCGTTTAACGATCGTTGTAATAACGGGCCAGAATTGGCGATATCATTCGAGTACTGGGCGGAGATGGGCGAATATCGGTCAACATGGCCGCGGCCGCTGCGGTGTCAGCGGACTTGGGGCCAAGCCAACGCTACTAGAGCCACTCAGTTGGGAAACTGCCATAGAGCCTGCTCTGAAAGAGTGGCCCCGATCCGTACTCGAGAACAGAGCTAATATTGATCGGCCGCTCGAGGAACTGCATGTGACTTCTATTTTGGCTTTAATCGGCCATTTTGGCGCTGAAACCGATGCGGCGGAGAAGGCTTCAAAGGTGCCACCCCCAAGCAGGCGCGGCGCGAATTATTGCCGAAGTTAGGATGCGCTCAAGGTCGGGACGCGCTACCTGAAATCACCGCTGAGGCATGGTTGTACAAAAACAATATTAATTGTGCCGCGAAACCTTGTAAACTAAAGATTTTAAAAAACATCACGCCCCCCCCCCCCCCCCTTCCGTTTTCTACTATAATCTCCAATAAAAGTTTCTACAAAAAAGACTTTTTTTTTTCGTTTGTTCGTACTGAAAAAACCCAGTTCCGTCCGCTGAATGCCCGGCGCGCCCTCGGCGTGGCCCGTGGCAACACCGACGACCGCCGCGATTGCCTGGCGCGATTAACCGATTCAGTTGTTTTAGAGAACGGCCAAGAATTCCTAATACCGGCCGATATCGCCGGTTCGGACCCGAAAAATTACCGGAAAACGGCGCTGGATAATGTATATCAGCGTGGCGTTGGCCGACCCAAGTGATGTTCCGTTGACATCGGCCACATCACAGTAATACTGGCCCGATCTTTACGATGCAGTGCCAATATCGGCAATAACAGAATGATATCTCGCCCGATTTCTCCGATCTGACGCCAATATTGGCGAAATACTGTGTGCTGCCTAGAATGTAGTCTCACCTAGGTCTAGCAACGAACCAGCACTTAGACGAATTAATTGAATAAAGCAAACGATAGGTAGATGGTCGTCCCATTATAACGAACACAAAAGCTACAAATGT